>RDPX01000120.1:703557-717664 GCA_003991215.1 Morbakka virulenta
ATGCAGATGGAAGGCTATTAGCAGGTGAAAATGAGGTGTTAGAAAGATGGAAAAGTTACTTTGAAGGTCTCATGAACACCGAAAACCCCAGAAAAGTCAGAACTGAAGAAGCTCAGAGAGTTGAACGTGACGTTGGAGGGATAGACAAAGGTGAAGTCAGGAAGGCATTGAGGAAAATGAAAAATGGAAAGGCTGTAGGTCCAATATACCTATTGAAGCATGGAAGTGTTTAGGTGACGTAGGCCTAGAGGTGCTCACAAAGCTCTTCAATAAGATCTTAGAGCTCGAGGAAATTCCAGTCGAATGGAGGAGGAGTGTGTTGATCCCTGTGTATAAGAACAAAGAAGATGGGCAAGAGTGTGGCAACTACAGAGGCATCAAGTTAAGGTGTCACACCATGAAGTTGTGGGAAAGAGTCTTGGATGCAAGGATCAGAGAAGAGGTGGAGATCAGTCAGGTACAGTACAGCGTCATGCCGGAAAAGGGCACAACTGACGCGCTATTCGCTCTGTGCATTTTTATGGATAAACACCGAGAAGGACAAAAGGAATTACATTGTGTCTTTATAGATTTAGAAAAGGCTTATGACAGGGTACCAAGGGAAGAATTATGGCATTGCATCAGAACATCCAGAGTAGCAGAAAAATATGTAAGATTAGTGAAAGATATGTACAAGGACAGTGAGACTGCCATCAGAAGTGCAGCAGGAATAACTGATTGGTTTCAAGTCAAGGTTGGACTCCATCAGGGATCAGTGCTTAGCCCCTTCCTATTTGCCATAGTCATGGATCGACTCACTGCCGAAGTCAGGAAAGAAGCACCATGGACAATAATGTTTGCTGATGACATCGTGCTGTGCAGCAATACAAGGAATGAGGCTGCAGAAGAACTGGAGAAGTGGAGAGATGAAAGTAAGTAGAGCAAAAACAGAATACCTTGTGCTAAATGGGAGAGAGAATGACAGAATAGCTATGCAAGGATCAGATGTCACAAAGGTTAAAGACTTCAAGTACCTGGGATCCACAGTGCAGTATGATGGGGGATGGGACAGGGAAGTGAAAAAGCGAATACAGGCAGGATGGAATGGATGGAGGAAGGTAATGGGAGTACTGTGTGACAGAAGGCTATCACCTAAAGTGAAAGGAAGAGTATACAGGACAGTAGTGAGACCAGCTTTGTTTTATGGGCTTGAGACGGTAGCAACAACAAAGAAAAAGGAAGGTAAGTTGGAAGTCGCTGAGTTGAGAATGTTGCGGTGGTCGCTTTGGGTCACACTCCTGGACAAAATCCGAAAAGAGTACATCGGGGGAACAGTACATGTTAGAAGATTAGGATTGAGACAAAGAGAGGCAAGACTTAGATGGTTTGGACATGTGATGAAAAGGGAAGAGAACTATATCGGAAGAAGAATGTTAGAAATGAATCTGCCTGCGAGAAGGAAAAGAGGAAGACCAAGGAGACGTTACATGGAATGCAATTGAAGAGGACATGAGGGCGCTGGGAGTGAGAGGAGAGGACGCTGAGGACCGTACCAAAAGGAGTTGCATGATCCGCTCTGGTGACCAGTGACGGGAGCAGCCGAAAGCGAAAGAAGACTTTATTATAATATATTTTAATTAATCTTTATTAATGTGTTATAATAATGTTTATTTATATAATAATTCTTATAAAGATAATAAATGATTCATCTAAATTCATTAATTAAATTTGTATTTTTATTACCACTTGTAATTTCACCATATAATATTTTAAATCTTTCTATAATATCATTAATATTAGTTAAGATTGAAGAACCAGATTGTTCTTCTTCCAAATCTAGAATTGATTCTCTAAAAGATAAATAATTACCTAAATAATTATTATATAACAATATATTATCTAGAGCTTTTTTATGATTATTATAAATTCCAAAACGTTTCATTGATCTTATTGAAGTTTTATCAGTCATTTTATTTTAAAAAATTAATTGATTCTTTATTATATTTATTAACATAATCTTCTAACATATCTAAAGTTAAACTATCAAGTTCATCCTCTCTTAATACTTTTTCATCAGTAATTTTTGGTTCTTTAACTATAGGCTCTGTTGTTTCTAATGCTTCTGATTCTTTTGGTTTTATTGCTTCCTGTTGTTTTACAATATCTTGAATAGCTTTTATAAATGATTGTGAAAATTCCTTATCATCTATATTAGATTTATTTTTAATATTTTCAAGTATTTCTAATTGCTTTTTAGAAAGATTTATAAGTGGATTTTGTTTTTCTCTATAAATTTGCATAAGTTGTGATTCTTTAGGTAATACATTCTTATTAGTAATTATTTCAGCATCAAAAATACGTTTATTTGATATATTATTTATAATTACGTTTTCTTTTTTTAATTTATAATTGGCATTTCTACGTTTTATAAGTTTATTATAATCTATGGAAGATATCTTTTACATTAAGTTAGATTAAAGTTAAAAAATTTTAATTGTTATTAAAAATATATTTTATGTAAAATTTGTGTATTTTTATAGAAAAATTCAATAAAAAGTATATTTTGAATTTAAAAAATCATGTATTGAACGGGTTTTTTTCCGTATATGATGCTTCAATCTTCAAAAAATCTCCGTATTTTTACGGGGATTTCGGGGGTCAGTGCTAAAAAAATGTCTCCGGTATTTATCAGGAATTTCAGGAAAAAAGAAAAATCTTTGATATTTATCGGGAATTTCGGGTATAAAAATCCGGAGATTTATCGGGAATTTCAGAGGGACGGTGCGATCCCAGTTCACTACTACTTACGAAAAAACAGAGAAGTTTTGAAAGACCAGCAAAGAAATCTTTCCAACAAAATGTAAGTCACACACGATGCCAGTTTCGTTTTTAATTGATCAGAGGAAATCGAATGACCCCAAATTAATATCTGAATTTTCTCCTGTTTCTGAAGTTGACGTTCTTAAATACATCAAAAATCTAAAACGAAAATATGCAACTGGTTTGGACTGTATTCGAGCTTATTTTCTGAAAGATGTTGCTCATGTTATTGCTAAACCATTAACACACATCATCAATCGATCATTATCTACAGGACTCGTTCCAGACAAATTTAAATCAGCCCGTGTTACTCCAATTTACAAATCTGGAGATATCCACAGTTTTGAAAATTACCGTCCAATCAGCATTCTACCTGTCATATCGAAATTGTTTGAAAAGTGTGTTCATCGGTCGCGAGTCCTTCAGAGAGAGACTTAGAATACAGATCACAAGCTATTCTTAACTTGATCGAATCTCATGAAAAATTAAACTAAGTCATACCAGAAGGTGATACATATAATAAACATGTAATTATGTTTATTTCGCGACAATTTCCTAATTTCCTATCAAGTGACACAACAATATGACGCGAGAATATGACAACAGGACGATATTAACATGACAAGACAATAGGACAACATGGCGAGACAATATGACAAGACACCAAGTGAACACATTAATCTGTTAACTAAATATAAGTCCTAACAAATCAGTTGATTAAAATATCAATCATTACACCATCCCCTCCCTAATTTGAGCCAAAGTATACTAATGAGTAACAAAATCTCCAAAACTCAAAGGGGGTCTGATAACCTTCCTCAACCGAGCTGGACGTTGTAAAGGATGAAGATCCTGATTTTGAAACTGACCTCTGGTATCGTCTCTGTCTAAACTAATCCCCTCAGGTAAGAAGAATACTTCCCCAGGTTCCTTAACAGGGCAAAAGCTTTCCCCTTATCAAAAGGAACAGAGCAAGCCTTGACATTATTATGGTTAAGAACAATGTCTTTCCCATTAGTGGATCTGATCTTATAATTAACCCCATTCCTATCCTGGATTTTGTAGGGCCCAACCCATCGTCTACCAAATTTCCAAGTTGGGTTGGTTGGGGCGGCGCAGCCATACTGACTGACCAACAGAAAAGGGTTTCCATTTAGTCAAAGATGGCCCCTGGGCTTTCTGATTATACCTGCTATTTGCTAAGTGCTCCTGGGCAACTTTCTGCACGCTGCGTAGATGTTTTTTTACTGCTGTTGAGAATTCTGTCTGACTTCCAGGATTCTTTAGAGGAATACCTAAATCTAATTCTAGTGGTGTTCTAGCAACTCTACCAAAGACTACCTCATAAGGGCTTTAACCTGTTGACTCATGGACACTAGTATTATAAGAATAGGCAGCCAAATCTACCCACAAGTCCCAATCATCCTGGTGTTCGGATACAAAAGCTGATAACATATCTTGCAGGGTGAGATTTTGCCTCTCCACCAAGCCATCACACTGGGGGTGATAAGCTGTTGTTCGAGATTTATGGATGCCCATCAGGCTACAAATTTCCTTAATTAAATTACCTTCAAAATTACGACCCTGATCAGAATGTAAGACAGTAGGAGGCCTAAATCTACTGAAAACACGTGAGACAAGAATTTCAGCAACAGTTTGTGCTTTTTGGTCTTTTGTTGCAAATACCTCACACCACTTAGTAAAGTGATCCATGACAACAAGGAGGCGCTTATTCCCACGGGGAGTCTCAGGCAAAGGACTCACGTAATCCATTGCCCAGTAAACAAACGGTTCATTTACCTCAATAGATTGCAAAGGAGCCTTTTTATGGTTAGGATCAAGTTTGCTCTGGGCACAAAGGGGGCAACCTCTGACAAAATTACTTATCTGTGTGGCCATGTGAGGCCAGTAAAACCTACTGCGTGCCCTCAACAGTGTTCTTTTTATACCTAAGTGGCCAGAGAATGGGCTGCAATGAATACCTGTCAAAACTGAGTCTATTATTTTAGTAGGAATAACGAATGCATAATTTGGAAAAGATTTATCAGATGTTAAATTTTTTACTAGTAGCCCATTAGTTGTGAATAATTCTTCCCAGCAAAGCCAATAAACCCTAAGGATAGGACCTTTAGACCAAACAAGAAAAGGTGGTTTAGGAAAGCCTAATAATTTCATTTAAATAACTTTACTTATTGCTGGGTCATCAAGTTGGGCCTGTTGCAGGTTATATCCAGGCTTTATGGTTGTTACACAACTATATAAAGAAGGATTTTGAGGCAGCCGTGACAAAGCATCAGTATTTTGGTTGGCTGTGCCAGGTCGATGCTTCACATCAAAGGTGTATTTCTGCCGATCCATGACCCAACGAGCTATTCTACCCTTTGGCTCAACTGACCTTACCTAACAGGTAAACTCTGTAGTGATCCGTTGCAAACACAACAGCTAGGGCTTCTTTCTCAGTTGTAGAATATATTTTTTCACGATCGGTCAGGGGCCTGCTAGCACAGGAAATGACATGCTCATTGCCATCGACATCTAGTTGGGTTAATACAGCCCCCGAGCCTAAATCAGAGGCATCTGTTTGTAGGATAAAAGGCTGGTCAAACCTAGGGTATGCTTGTACAGGTGCCTGACACAATAGGTCTTTCAACGAAAGAAATGCTTCAGAATGCTCCTTTATCCAATTAAATTTGGTACCAATTTTGGTGAGTGAGACACGTGGGGCAGCAAGCATGGCAAACCCGGGAATAAACGTTCTATAGTACCCAGCTAAACCAAGGAATGACCTTAACTGTTCAACGTTCCTTGGTTCAGCAATCAAGGAAACAGCTTTCATTTTGTCAGGGTCAATGTGAACTCCTTTTTCTCGAAAAAAAATGACCCAAGTATTTAACCTTGTTTGCACCAAAGGTACACTTACTAGCCTTAACATGGAGATTATGCTTACGGAAACGTTCTAATACTAGGGCCAACCGATCACATTGATCTTGTAAATTTGATGAAGGCACAATAACATCATCAAAATAAGAAAGGCATGTCCCATATGTAAGGCCTGACAAAACAATTTCAATGGCTTGTTGGAAGGTGACACAGCCATTTGAAACACCAAAAGGCATGCGTTGAAATTCCCAGAGACCTGATGGAGTAACAAAAGCAGTTTTGTGCTGATCTTGTGGGTCCACACTTACCTGCCAGTACCCTGACCTAAGATCTAAACATACAAGAACCTTGAAGTGCATCCAATAAATAATCAACCTGTGGTAAAGGATGAGCATCCTTTTTTGTAACTGCACTTAATTTCGATAATCTATACAAAACCTAAAAGTACCATCCTTCTTCTTAACTAACACTACGGGGGAGGCCCAAGAGGAGCTACTGGGCTTTATTACCCCTTGTTCAAGCATCTCTGAGACCGGTTTGTCTGTCTCCCCCCGGTAAGCATAGGGCAAACGTCTAGGGTACTGTCTAATAGGAAGTGCATAGCCAGTATCTATCTTATGAGTGATGACATCAGTGTGTCCTAAACGTTTATCAAAAACATCAGCATATTTCGTTAAAGTTTCTGAGATGGCATGACGTTCAAATGGGCTCAATGATGGACACAGGGCATTTTCAAGCTCTGCCTTAATATCACTCACGGAACTGGTGCTACATGTCATATTGATGGCAGTAGGAGAAAATAATTCATTAGAGACAGGGGTTTCAACTAGTGGACAAAAGTTACTAACCTTTTGACCAGCCTGCAACTCAATGTCGACATGAGAACTATTCATTAGACGCACTGTAATATGTCTACCATCTGCTTGACTAACTGCATATGCTGGAAAAATACTAGGTGGCAGTTCAGAGCCATAATGAAGAGGTGTTTGTCTTGTAAGTAATCTGTCCTCAGACAGGTTTAGCGCCATATACACCATCCATCTCTATCCTCGGCTCTCCGCTTGATATCTGAATAATTTTCCATTCTTCCATTAACTTGCTTTTTGAACTGGTCTAATAAAGTTATTCTCTTCCTTCCTCTGCCTCGTTTTCCAGGCAACCGTCCTTCAATGATATCTCTTAACATACTCTGGTGTCTCAGAACGTGTCCGATCCATTTCCTTTGGCGATTTCGTATTGTTGTTGTAAGCATTCTGCTCTCCTCAACTTGTTGTAAAACTTCTTGATTTGTCATTCTTTCTGCCCAACTGATTTTCTGCATTCTCCTCCAGAACCACATTTCTGCACTTTCAAGCCTTTTGATATCTTTCTTCTTTAACACCCATGACTCTGATCTATACAGCAGAACACTCCAAACCAACGTCTTAATCATTCTCTTTTTAATGTTCAGATTAAATTTTCTAGTTAGTAGTTCTCGCCTCGAATTGAATGCAGCCTTTGACAGAGTTATTCGTGATTTTATTTCTCTGCTGCAATAACCATCGCTTGTTATAATACTCCCGAGATACTTAAAGGTTTTAACTTCTTCGATAGGTTCCCCACTCATTTTAATTTTAACATTACCTTCGCCTCTTTTACTGATCTTCATCACCTTGGTTTTCTTTACATTAATTCCCATACCAACACTCCCAACTACCCTATTCAAATGGTTCATTATTTCTTGTAGTCCTTTCTCAGAGTTTGCTACCATGGCCTGATCATCGGCAAAACGTATTCCTTGGACTGCTTGCTTGCTTGGACCACCAACCTTAACTCCTTCTTGACAGTTCTCTAGCGCTCTTCTTACCATTTCTTCAGCAAATATGTTAAAAAGGGAAGGTGACATTGGGCAACCTTGGCGTACTACTCTACCAATTTCAGCTGGCTCTGACTCTGCATCTTTTGTTCTTACTGTTGCTGCCTGATGCATGTATAGGTTCTGTATAACTCCTCTATCCCTCCAGTCCACGCCAGCATTTTTGAGGATCTCCATTAGGTGTTTCCAATCCACCTTATCGAAGGCTTTCTCATAATCTACAAACAATACATATAATTTTCATAGAACCGGTGTCTAGTAACGCGTTGACTTTAACAGCACTCAAAACATAGGAAATGAGAGGTTGGTTCGCTGGCAAAGAGCCGTTACTTTGGTCGATAGAGAAAATACGAGGTGAACTTCAGCCCAGCCCTCAACTGAGGCACCCCTTAGAAGTTTAAAAAAATTGCCACTCACCTACCTTTGATATTGTCTGGTTAGATTGGAGGATTATCAATATGATGCCAGAATATGACAACAGAACGATATTAACACGACGAGACAATAGGACGACATGGCGAGACAACATAACAAGACACCAAGTGCACACATTAATCTGTTAACTAAATATAAATCCTAACAAATCGGTTAATTAAAATATCAATCATTACACATCGTCCAATCTTGAACTATCTGGAGTCAAACGACCTCCTCTCCAATAATTAATTTTGGTATCGAAGCAAGCGTTCCACCGAATTAGCAACAGCTTACTTGACAGACACCATCCGAAAACACATGGATAAAGGCGAATTTACTGGTGCCATCTTTGTTGATTTAAGCAAGGCATTCGACACAATTGGACACTCGACCATAATCAACAAACTACCACTATTTGGGATAACAGGAACACCATAAAATAGGATCTCAAGCTACCTATTCAGTCGTCATCAACAACATCAAATACAAAGGAACACTATTCCCACCACAACAAATCTTCTGTGGAGTACCCCAGGGATTTATTTTTGGTTCCCTGTTGTTCCTTTTGATATTCAACAATGCAACCGAAACAATGAGTACCTTTCAAATGATAATGTACGCAGACGATACCGTCATATTCCACTCTCATAAATGTCTCGACCAAATCAGAGTGAACTTGCAAATTGATTTTGATAACTTCACCAATTGGCTGAATCGAAATGAATTGATAATCAACACTAAAATTGGAAAAACTGTAACCATGCTGTTTGGTACTGGGAAGAAAATCAGTCGTGCTGAATCTTCATCATTATCCATTAAACATGCAAATTCCACCATCAATCAAACCACGAAATACAAATACTTAAGACTTCTCCTCAACAATACCTTCTGTTTGTCTGAGCACATGAAATCGACTATCAAGAAAGCATCATCAAGAGTTAACCTGTTGAAGAAAATTAGACCCTTCATAGACTCTACAACTGCTGCATTGATTTATCAATCCATGATTTCACCTTTCCTGACATCTTGTGCATACATTACCTACGGAGCTACTCCTAATTAGCTAAAGAAAACTATTAGAATTTTGGAGAAGCGTGCAGAGAAAACAACCGGCAGCAACGTATCTGTCGTCCCCTGTACCGACAACATAAAGCCAAAACGCATCTGCTTGTTTGTCCATCAGTGTATTCATGGAAACGTTTGAGATACCTTTCGAAATTACGTATGGGAGAATGAAAAAAAACGCTTAACTCGCAATGTTTCTCGAATATATGTTCAAGGGGCAGTTCTTTTCAATAATCTCCCCAAGGAGATCCAATATGAAGATGAATATTCGAAATTTAAATTATCATTGAAAAATTATTCACCTTAGTTTTTTTGTTTTTCGTCCGTAAAGGTTTTGACTTTTTAATTCTAGTTTTTAATCCATGCAGTTCGTCTTTGAATTTTTGACTTACCCCATACCATTGTCCTGAGATTTTTTCGATACCAAATGTACACAGTAATTCGAGCTTGCATTTTGAGGTTTCTGTATTTTCAATTTTAAATTCTAGTGAGTTTATATATATATATATTTTAGATAATTTTGATTCAATCAACCAAAAAAATCAATTTCGATTCATTTATTTCAACAGTCTTTAAAAGCAGTATATTGTACATTATATATATATATGATTGTAGACTTTTATCCTCTTTTAAGATTCGTATTAATTATAAAAATAAAAATAATTAATAAACAATGTACATGGATCTTATTAATATTAAAATCCACATTACTTGAAACTCATATATTAGAGGTGTATGTAAATACCTCTTATGTTCAATGTGCTAAAATGCTACATTGATAAAGGCCCATCTAAAAATAGCTGCAGCACTATAAAGAATATTAATAAGCAATGTACATGGAACTTATTAATATTAAAACCGACATTCTTTGCAAATGGTCTATTACAGATTAAAGTAAATACCTCTTATATGTAATGTCCTCAAATGCTAGCTACATTAATGCCCGTCATAAAATGGCTACAGCAACATACGGAACATTAATAATCAATGTACATGGATCGTATTAATATTAAAATATGCATTCTTTCCAAATCATCTATTACAGATTTATTTAAATACCTTTTATCTTCAAAGTCCTTTAATGCCATCGTGATTAAGGCCTTTCCAAAAATAGTTGCAGCACCATACAGAACATTAATAATCAATGTACATGGATCGTATTAATATTAAAATATGCATTCTTTCCAAATCATCTATTACAGATTTATTTAAATACCTTTTATCTTCAAAGTCCTTTAATGCCATCGTGATTAAGGCCTTTCCAAAAATAGTTGCAGCACCATACAGAACATTAATAATCAATGTACATGGATCGTATTAATATTAAAATATGCATTCTTTCCAAATCATCTATTACAGATTTATTTAAATACCTTTTATCTTCAAAGTCCTTTAATGCCATCGTGATTAAGGCCTTTCCAAAAATAGTTGCAGCACCATACAGAACATTAATAATCAATGTACATGGATCGTATTAATATTAAAATATGCATTCTTTCCAAATCATCTATTACAGATTTATTTAAATACCTTTTATCTTCAAAGTCCTTTAATGCCATCGTGATTAAGGCCTTTCCAAAAATAGTTGCAGCACCATACAGAACATTAATAATCAATGTACATGGATCGTATTAATATTAAAATATGCATTCTTTCCAAATCATCTATTACAGATTTATTTAAATACCTTTTATCTTCAAAGTCCTTTAATGCCATCGTGATTAAGGCCTTTCCAAAAATAGTTGCAGCACCATACAGAACATTAATAATCAATGTACATGGATCGTATTAATATTAAAATATGCATTCTTTCCAAATCATCTATTACAGATTTATTTAAATACCTTTTATCTTCAAAGTCCTTTAATGCCATCGTGATTAAGGCCTTTCCAAAAATAGTTGCAGCACCATACAGAACATTAATAATCAATGTACATGGATCGTATTAATATTAAAATATGCATTCTTTCCAAATCATCTATTACAGATTTATTTAAATACCTTTTATCTTCAAAGTCCTTTAATGCCATCGTGATTAAGGCCTTTCCAAAAATAGTTGCAGCACCATACAGAACATTAATAATCAATGTACATGGATCGTATTAATATTAAAATATGCATTCTTTCCAAATCATCTATTACAGATTTATTTAAATACCTTTTATCTTCAAAGTCCTTTAATGCCATCGTGATTAAGGCCTTTCCAAAAATAGTTGCAGCACCATACAGAACATTAATAATCAATGTACATGGATCGTATTAATATTAAAATATGCATTCTTTCCAAATCATCTATTACAGATTTATTTAAACACCTCTTATCTTCAAAGTCCTTTAATGCCATCCTAATTAAGGCCTTTCCAAAAATATTTGCAGCCACCGTACACAACATCAATAAACAATGTACATGGATCTTATTAATATTATAATCGACATTATTTGCAGAGCATATTTCATAGATTTAATTAAATAAATCTTATATGCAATGTGCTAAAATGTTATCTTGAATAAAGCACATCCAAAAATGGCTACAGCACCATACAGAACATTAATAAACGATGCACATGGATCTTATAAATATTAAAACCGACATTCTTTCCAAATCATCTATTACAGATTTATTTAAATAACTCTTATCTTCAACGTCCTTTAATGCCACCTTGATTAATGATCTTCAAAAAATGGTCGAAGCAATATACACAACATCAATAAACAATGTACATGGATCTTATTAATATGAAAACCGACATTTGTTGGAAATCGGCAATTTTATAATTAAATCTAACTTTGAAATACAATAATGGAAACTGGTCGGGTACAAAGAACACAAGTTACTGAATTGTGACTTTATGGTGACAAGTGAGAATTTCTGCTCTTCGGAGATGATAGTCTATTATTGTTTTTTGGGGGTTTTTTTACGTTTTAACGTCATATATTCCCAGGTACTGGAACTCAGACAATATCCTTCAGAGGGACGTGGATTTGACAGTAAAGTTAGTGTTGTGCTGTAAAACAACTTTGCATATCCTGTTCTTTTTTCACATAATACCCAAGACATTTAACATTTTTACAAATTTTCAACCCTTGACAGTTTCTAGTTTTTCATTATCAGTTTGTTAGTTAGGGAAAATTGAGCCAAATACCTTAGATACTACTTATTCCTTTGTTGCTAACATAAGGACTTATTACTTTTAAGAATTATGATGGAAAGGCTTTCAGATTTTTTCGTATAACACAGCTAACTCTATTCGCCAACCTACCCACTAGATTCCATTTTGAATTGACTGCTATCATGTCAATCTTAACATAATAATATACAAACCATCTAAGTTAAACAAGACTATTTTGTTAAAGGCTGTTATTCTGTTATAACATGTTTACACAAAATTACCAACATTTTCTTTGTAAACTAAGCTCGTAAATACAGAGTATGTAAGTGTAGCAACAATCCCCCATGGTCATCGTGTATTCACTCAGGTCAGATTTGGACACCACTCTGTCAAAAGTTACAAAAATATTAGTGATCTATTAGTACAATATTCTTCGAATGACCTGCTTATGCCATGAGCACCATGACAAATACAAAGCTGTCATCTCATTAACATTATCATTATTTTCACAAGCACCTGATAATTTGTTCGACCAGCAGATTGATCAATTCCTTGATGTGTGTGCATCTCTCCTTAGTATATTGTCGCCCTTGTATTTCAGTTCCCTCCCCTCTAATTACGATATCAACGATAGATTAACTTTTTAAAGCTAACATAAGCTGATCAGTGTTGATATGGCTATAAAAAGCACAGGAGAGTTGTTATCGTATTCATTTGGTCTTATTTACGTGTCGTTCAAATGAAGCAGTCATTGTTCCTCAGACAGGAAAACACGTTTATCATGTTGTTTGGTCCTCCCTTACTCTCAACACTTATGAGACACTTGAAGATCATCAATCAATTAAATATACAGGAAAAAACGTAAAATAAACTATGATATTACTATAAAAGTTAATTATTGGGATAAACATACATTTCACTGAATTTATAAAGCTTGATCAATCTGTAGAAACTATTGTGTACGCTCAGAAAAATACTCCATGGAAGAATATTGTTCATTTCAATACAGGCAATGCATTTGAATAGGTAGTGATATGTTATGGTTATTTTTGTTGTGTTCAATCCAAATAACAACAACAATAATAATAATAATAATAATAATAATAATAATATGTATGTGTTTGCATAACTTTTAATTTATTTTTTTTAAGTACAGTAGTGCTACAAGTCACTTCTCTTGAAATAAACACATAGAAGGTCATTACTATGACAACAGGTAGACACATAGACCTCAGATAGACAGGAAATTTACAATTTCAAGAGAACGTATATATATAAATGTATATTGTGTACACTCAGAAAAATACTCAAATAGAAGAATATTGTTCATTTCAATACAGGCAATGCATTTGAATAGGTAGTGATTTGTTATGGCTATTTTTGTTGTGTTCAATCCAAATAACAACAACAACAACAATAATAATAATAATAATAATAATAATATGTATGTGTTTGCATAACTTTTAATTTATTTTTTTTAAGTACAATAGTGCTACAAGTCACTTCTCTTGAAATAAACACATAGAAGGTCATTACTATGACAACAGGTAGACACAGAGACCTCAGATAGACAGGAATTTTACATTACTTTACTTTTATTTTACCATACTTAAGTAAAAATGGTCTTACGTATAGACAAAATAACTACGATCTCAAAATTTAGATCAGATTACAGCTACTTGAATTATTATTATGCTTATTAATATCGTTGTTGTCATGCTTGTTATTATTATGGATTGAACATAACAAATCACTACCTATTCAAATGCATTGCCTGTATTGAAATGTACAAGATTCTTCTATTTGAGTATTTTTCTGAGCGTACACAATATACATATATATATATATATATATATATATATATATATATATATATATATATATATATATATATATATATATATATATATATATATATATATATATGTTCTTATTTATATATAAAATTTCTCTATCTTTGAGCACTATGTGTCTATGTTTT
>RDPX01000120.1:717697-735247 GCA_003991215.1 Morbakka virulenta
AACAACAACAACAATAATAATAATAATAATAATAATAATATGTATGTGTTTGCATAACTTTTAATTTATTTTTTTTAAGTACAATAGTGCTACAAGTCACTTCTCTTGAAATAAACACATAGAAGGTCATTACTATGACAACAGGTAGACACAGAGACCTCAGATAGACAGGAATTTTACATTACTTTACTTTTATTTTACCATACTTAAGTAAAAATGGTCTTACGTATAGACAAAATAACTACGATCTCAAAATTTAGATCAGATTACAGCTACTTGAATTATTATTATGCTTATTAATATCGTTGTTGTCATGCTTGTTATTATTATGGATTGAACATAACAAATCACTACCTATTCAAATGCATTGCCTGTATTGAAATGTACAAGATTCTTCTATTTGAGTATTTTTCTGAGCGTACACAATATACATATATATATATATATATATATATATATATATATATATATATATATATATATATATATACGTTCTCCTGAAATTATAAAATTCCTGTCTCTTTGAGGCCAATGTGTCTACCTGTTGTCATAGTAATGACCTTCTAGGTAGCCGCTGGTCATGACAAAACCAAACCAACATCAGTTTGACGATGATCTCCAATGCGATCAACTGCAACTTAAAGTATCTGTACTTAACAGTTTGTAAGTGGGTAGCATTTAGTCTGATCCTATCCTTTGACCTGTTCGGCTTTGTTAAACCTGCCAAGAGTCAAACTCCCTTGAAATAGCTTTTCGGGGTATTGAGATAAACACACTTCCCCACCAATAACAAGGTGCAACTCATCAGGGAAGAACATAAGCATTCCACACGAAGGTCTTCATCAATTCAAATATTACAAAAATATGAGATTTTTATGGAATGATCGTGCAGTGCTCAAACCACTCCAAGAGCAGTGAGCGTCACATAGTTGTTCAAGGAGACTTTCGTCATTCTCAAGAGTGCTCAACAATACAAAGTGAAAGCGTCAATTCCGCTCAATCTGCAGATAAATCTTTCTCTGTTCAGAATATTTTCACAGACGTCATCACTACAACGTTTGGAATAGAAATGGTAAAGTTTAAGATTCAAATAGACTGTAACATGATAAAGAGCCTTTGGGGAAAGATATTTGACGTATGAAAGGATTTTGAATACTTTATTACAAATTAATAAGAGTAAAATCACGTAAAATTCCTTGCCAAAGAGGGCAAAAATGACTTCGTCTAGTTTCCATGCAAGTTGGTTGTTTGCTATCTAAAAGAGTTATCCACTTGTTAAACTAAAAGGAAACTCTCTCCTTTCAAGTTTTCTTGAAATAGCAAAAAATTCAAAAAATTCGAAACTAAAAGACTAAAAGAATAAAATGCTAAAACACCTCTCACATCCATCATTTCACTTCTTGAATTATATCTATTTATAAAAAAGTGAGTGTGTTTGCTTGTCTGTCTGTTTGAAGTAAATTTATGAAAAATCTACTGCACCTAAGCTAAAATTTGAAGTATGAGTCTGTCTTTATCCGGTTTAGGATCTAAGATATGAAAGACCGATTCTGGTATATTCAGGGGCGTTAGGGGGAGGCAATCCCGTTTTCAAGGTGAAGAAGGCCATTAATCAGAAAATTGAATAAAATAAAAAATGTTCAGTACCCCTGAAAACCCATACCTTACTATTCTCTTTGACCGTACGAATCCTCGGTAGTAGAGTGGTGAGTATCCCCGCCTGTCACTCGAGAGTCGGGGGTTCGATTCCCCGCTGCGGAGAACTTTACTTTCGTTTTTTTTTTATAATCTTCTTTTTTTTTCTAATGTAGTACCATAGAATATTTTTATTTGAAGTTCTAAAGTTATCTTCCGTCAGATTACCAGTTTAAATTACCTCTTATTTGTATACCACACCCCAAGTGTCAAGGTAGTGCAGTTCTTTGAACTGAAATGGTCTACCATCACATTTCTAATCAAGCAATACCTTACAATTTTCTTGATAGGGCCTTTTTAGCCTACAAAATTGCACTTTTTTACCCGAGCAACGCCGCTTACTTCTGCTTGTTCTTTATAAAATTGATTTTGAAATACAAAAGACAATAATTTGCATACCTGCTTTAGAGCAACAGAGAACCTTTTTTAACAAGCAAACGGAATAGATATTTAAGCGCCGGCATGGAATGATTGGATGTCATATTTGACAACTTTGCAGAATCATATGTAAACTGAAGATTTTTGAGAAAACATGAAACTCGTAATTGCTACTGATCGTTTTACAAGAAAGATGACAAAATGCGCCAATGCCAATTATACCGTGAATTCTACTTCAAGAGGTCTGATGACGCGGTTGGAAATTTCCATGCCTCTTACAACAGGTCATGTCAAAATTACGCATAGCTACGTTTTCGTTTTAAAATTCCACACGTCACCATAGATATGACTTTGAGAAGAACAAATTCTCTTGTAGTTGTGGGCATATTAGTATTCAGGTGTTAATGGAAACGATTGTCCATTTTTCATTCATTTTCAAAGCAGATGTGCTAATGTAATATGAACTTGAAATACACGAAATAAAAAGATGAAATCGTTAAGAAATGTCATAGAAATAGTTTAAATGCGAAACCTTGGCCATCAGTAAATAAGTCTTTTTGTCCGATACGAGAGTATAAATAGCCTTGAACTACGTTAACTCCTTATCTTGTCTCCTAGCAAATTAATTCTTATCAAAGATAAGGAATTATGTAAAGATGGTGGTAGATTAAGTTAGAATCTAGATTAACATTAAAAATAAGCTCTCTCCTAAAAAAAATTCAGGCATTGTGCTTAAGAACAATACCAGATTAAAATAGAAATAACCCTTGAAAAGATCGGATTTTCGGGGCGGAAACCCCAAGAGGTGTTTCAAACATAGGTTGTCCAGAACTAAAGGTACAGGAATTGAAATAAAACCTACTTCAATACTCCATATAAATAGACATATTTACTCTGAGTAATTTAGTATTTCTGCTTTGGAAATATTATGATGTGATTAAAATAAAAGTGGGGAAAGGGGGCGGGGGCATTACTTCGGTAATGATTGTAGCAATTACCATCCCCCCTAAGAATTGTTGTTACGCCACTTAACAAAAAACAGATTTAAAGTTTTTCTGAAAAAAGTATGACATGTGATGTCGCAATGAAGTTATAACCCTTAGTGTGTAGTAGAAAGTAAAATTAACTCGAAAATTCTTTCGGATCACATAGTAAAAATACCTTGAATCTTTGCAGAGCATGCTTTGAACATAATGTGACGCAATGCTTTAATATATTATATACATTTATAATATATTAATCTATAATATAATATAGTATAATATGTTATATATTATAATATATTAATATATAATATAATATAATATGATATGTTATATATTATAATTTATTATACATTATATAACATATATTATAAACATTTATAATATATTATAATATATCATAAACGACGCAATGCTTTAATATTATAGGTATTATAAGCATGGTTGGTCTATTTTTACTTGTCCGGAACTGGCCCTTACATCTTGTGTCATACAATACCGTCAACTATTTTCTGCCGAAAAATTTTATTTGTAACATGAAGAGCATTCAAAGCGAAAAATCGAGCAGAAGTAAGTGGTGATTCTTTGGAACTTTACAAAGAAAAAAGCCATTGGTCGGCGTCAGGAAGGGCATCCGGCCAAGAAATTCCTCGCTGCCAAATCAAAATCCCTCTGAAGGGTACCGTCTGAGCCCCAATTGCTGACGTTAAAACTAAAAAAAAATTTTAAAAAATTAAGTGGTGATTCTATATTAGACCTGCATCAGTTTCAGTTTTCTCCAACTATTAGCCGTACGTTACAAAGCTTTAGAATGCTGTAAAAAGCCATTCCCGTATCTAAACCATATTTCAAATGTTACTACAGCCTTAGAATATTGAATGACCCGATACATATCACTCTTTTTAAAAAATCCCAACTGTAATCAGTTTTAAATTGAACAGAAACTAGAAACTTCTGTTTTCCGATTAGAAAGTGTAACATACGTCATGAACATTTTCGGTTTTAGCTTAATCCCTGTTCAATACTTAACAAGGATCCAAAGTACTGTTGCATAAACATCTTTCAACAAATAACAATGGATATCGACAATAAAAAAACACAGCACTAATTATACTGCATTTAAAATGGACTTCAGACATGTATTTAGTAACGTGAGTTAAAACATAATCGAAATTTCAATTTTCGAACGCGCCACGTGCGATTTTAGTTTGTTTTGCTAATTTCTTACAATTATTCTGTTTATCTGTCATATAAATTTGACAGTCTATAGATTTTGACAACTATGATATCCTTAATGATATCTTTAATATGTTTGAGTATGTATCTTTAAGAAGATTTAAAAAATATATAGTTTTAAGTATCGAACTGTGTTATTCTTGTATTTACGTATGCTAAATAATTACCAGAAAAATGTCATTTGTGATGACATATTTTGATATTCATGTAAATCCTTATTCTTTTATGTTTTTCTCAAACACATAAAATGCTTCTTAGAAAAGTTGTTTTTTTGTAACTCACTCAGACTTGGAATATTCGAAACATGAGATTCTACTAATAGATTAATTGATGTAACATGTTATGTGAAAACATTCTGAGCATTGTAAGACCATTTATCGATCATTACAAATGTTGAAGTCATAGAAATAAACAAGTCAAATACAAATGACTTTTTCTTTAAATAAAATCCCAATCCTTTCACCCACAAACGTAATGTATGTTACAATAATCCTATGCTGCAAATATTGCTATATTCTTTAGGATAATAGTTATGTTAGATTTTATATTATATATTATTATATATTATTATATATATTATAGTATATATTATTATTATTTATTATATATATTATAGTATAAATTATTATATTAGATCTTTAGGATATTAGACCTATACGGTGAAAAGGAAGGCAGGGGAAAGCAAAAGAGGTAATTACGTAAAACTTCGAAACTCGACAAAAAAGGATCAAAAGAAAAACCAACACCAAGCGGTCGGAAAGAGGATACAGTGATCACGTAGGTAGAAAATAACTTTGCTCAAAAAAATAAGAGAAACGTTAGGTATATTCAACGAGTTTACTAAACGAGAAGAATGTGTAAGGAAAAGATGACGACACAGTGACGAAAAACAATGAAAAATTAATTTTAAAAAATTATAAAAATATGCTTGAAAGGAAATTTGACTCCTTGAGGGAAAAAATGGACTCACGTTATCAAAGAAGAGGTTTTTTCCCCACTAATGATAAAAAGAACAACTCCAAAAATTATAAGAAATGCTGGAGTAAAAAAGTCAAGTCCAAGAAATAAATAAAAAAGTAATAAGGAACTATTCTTTGCAGGGTTACTGTCAGGAAGGAGGCAACGAGCAACAGCACAATAGAAAAAGCATTGGTAGTATCGTAAGTGAGAAGATCTTTAAAAAGTACAGACTTCTTTGATACGCCTCTATCAAATCAAACAGATAAAAACACTCTCAAAGGTGAATTTTTAAAATGATCAATCCCACAAAACTGGAAAAATGATTTGAGTCTGTCTTATATGTAACAAGTTATAAAATTTGTTATTGATATGATATTTTCATTTCACTTTCACGAGAGACACACAAAATATAAATGACCCAATTCCCAATTAAACAAAAACGTATCTAGAAAACCTTCCAGGTGATTAAATGTGTAATGATATTCGCATGCAGAGGACTAAAGATGCAGATTCCAAAACGAATTTTGATCTGCAAATTGGAGAGCTACTACTGGGATGATAATTCATCCAATAGTAATGTACCATACATCCTCTTTAAGTGAAATCTCTGTCACCTTAATTTTGAAAGCACCTCCAATGAACCCCAGCATGATGTCACCTTTATATTCATGCTTCTTGCTGAGTTTATCCCATAACAAAGAGAAATGGTACCAGGTTTGGAAATGATCCATTACTGGATAGACTCACTTAGAAGTCAGTGCAGAAACAAAACTGTTTTGAAAGTGATCAGTTGTTGTGAGGAATTCTTCGGGTGTATCAAGGAAGTTCATGAAAGCTGGATATAGAAAGGCTTCGTGTGACCTCACTAGGAAAAAGGCGAAACAAAAGGCTGACCAAGCCCTTAAAAATGGGAAAGCTGTTAATCGACACCTTTCACTTTCGAGTGTTCGAAACAAGAGTCTAGTGTAATCACATTCTTCTCCTTGTCCATTGAAAATTCTGAAATTTCAGGAAACGTTTTCAGGCTACATCTCACGATCTTCAAACTGTCAGCGGGACAGTGAAGATTTATCTGGCTTTTTCCATAATTTAAAACATGACTTGTGTCTGCGACACTTCTTGATTTTGTAGCAAGTATTTCAATGGTAATTTTTAAGCAAAATCGTGCTATAGTAGCTGGATAGAAGGTGTGCTGCAACCACCAAAAACTATCTGAATAAGGAAGAGTCAAAAAGTCCATGTGCATCTTGGCTTTCCGTCGAGTCGTGTATTGACAATTTCGTTGGGATAGTAGATGACGGAAAGGTGTACATGGCAAAGGTCATTGACACTGATGATAGCGAAACTCACGTTAGTTTTCTAACACGCCTCGGCAACCTTCACCACCAAACAAAGTATAAAATGCCAACATTAATGGGTTGGGTTTTGGGGTCTTTTTGCACCATTTCTTTGGGTTCCTCTTGAAGCATTCGAAAGTACTTGAAGTGTGGCCCAACGCTCTTGACAAGGTAGTTAACTTTTTATTGGACCGGCTGAAACATTTATAAGAGTGTACCTTTTAAACTTTTTGCTCTAGTATTTCTTTTCATTTACCCTTCAATTCTAATGTAGCATGCATTACTGTGATAAATTTCAAATTTTGAATAAATTTTAATAGAATTCATATTTTTTTCTAACAAAAGGATAAAGACGTTGGAAGATTATTCCATACAAAAACATTGATTTTTTTATTTAGTTTTTTACTTGCTTTTGCCAGTGCAAAGAGGATAAAGCAAGTAAGTAAATAAGTAAGTAATTAACTAAGTAAATAAAAATAAATTAAATAACAAGCCTGCATTTCACAATGAAATTATGGCAGCAAATGTAAATGCATTTTAAATAGCAGCATACCTTAACTTTGGAAATGACAAAAAATGTCTTCTTCAGTTCTGCCACTTCTAGTTTAACTCTCCTTTCTTTTCGAGATGAGCACAGGTTCTGGTTCATAAAGCATTACTTGCCGCACTCCCGTCTTGTACCCTTTTCCTTTCATTTCTGCTGTTACGCTCCTATCACATACCACACCCCTTATCTTTCGTCACTTATTCCAGTCTACCTGCAACATCGTTTTTACCTTTTCTGTCACAGTCTCCATTGGTCTGTAGTTGGGTGTTATTCTCATCTCTTTCATTATATCCAAGTTTATTTTTTTCTTCTTGCTCACTTTCATTTCTCTTGTTGCTAATGCCACACTCCATACTTCTAGATGTTCTTTTGCCTCCTTTCTGTTCTCGGTGCATAAAACTATGTGTTCAGTGAATCATATGTATTAAAAACATGTTTTAGACTGAAAATTAAACACGTTTACAAAAACCTTTATTAATTAAAAAAACCCCACTGATATGTTGCATGAAAATGGCAAGAAAGTAACAAAAATCTTGAATGGAGCAGCCAGCAATAATAAGTAGAAAAAACAGATTGACAGCAGAAATTAGAAAATTTGTCAAAAATGGATGTATGAGCTACCATTTACACTGTCTTTTGATTTACTGGAAAAAAGGACTGCTTTTGTCAAAATGGAACTTTTCCAATTTTAGCGATAGTTTATCATTTTCTCGTATTGCAATAAAGAACTTGTTTTAGGTCATTGATAAGTAAATATTTCAGCTTCTTGTAATAGTCTTTAACTTCAAAATACAGTTGATAATGTTCAATGATAAAATAAATTCACATAAAAGTTAAAAAAGTTGTCCAAATACTGCCAGCAGTTTCAAAGAACCCACAGTGATGAGGATTTGCTTATTATAAGTCTCATACTAGTGAATTGCAAACTAAGAGGTTACTTGCTCACTGAACGAACACCAAGGGATGGAAAAAGAGTTGGTGAGAATACTTCATGAGAATGACAGTCATCTAAAAAACATCCGGTCAGCTAACATAAAAGTGTACATGTTTAAGGTGAGAAAAAACCCGAACATCATTCAGATAACAAAAGAGAAAAGTTATTAATATCCAAAGAAAATACCATTTAAGAAACGACCCTGACACAGAGTTCAAAGGTGAATGATTCTAAATACCAAGGGTCAAATATAGGTTTAAAATTGGCCATGGCTGTTTTTGCAGTTAATCTACCACGCAAAAAAGTGAATAAAATGTACTCCAAAGTTTTCGAGTTCAATGTAAACAGCTGGTAATTGAGTTATCTTTTCACTGGAATGAATCCAATCGAAAATTTATTTTGAATAGACATGATTCATTTTCTGATAATTGTTTGATAGAATTTATTGACTTCATTAGATAGAACAATACTTTATTTTTCAATTTTTAAAATATTTCTTTTCATAGTGTAGCTTAGATTTGCGTTGGTAGCAATTATTTTGAACTGATTTTTTGGTTTTTCAATTCTATAGATACAAAAACCACGAACTGTGTCACCTGACGTGAAACAAAACCTTTGTTTGCTATAAATTTTGAGGCCAGGTTTCATTGTTTTGGAAACGCATCTTAGCACATGGATATTTTGGAAACTGTCCAGATTTAACAAATAAATTTGTTTTGGTGTTCATTAATTCATAATTCCTGAAAAATACTTTGGTATAATTTGAATGAAAAGCATTATGTGAGAGACTGTCAATTTACTGTTATGTTCTGATGCTGTTGGAAATATTTATTGGTTTTTAAAAAAGTCATTCGCTACTTTTCATTGTCAAGTTTAATTTGCATACCTACTTTTTTCAAAATTAATTTTCAAAATCCATTTCTTCTGTCTAAATTTTAGGGAAGAAAACTACACATAGAGAACAGATCAAGAATCTTGTACAACATGCATGGTAGACATCTTGCATCAGAAAGGTTCTTATTTGCACGAGTGCAACTTCATAAGAGATCTAAAGAGGAAAGGAGTAGCATGATGCCTCATAGCAGACTCCAAACTTAAAATTTTTTAAAAATCTTCTTCCAAGTCTTTTATCTTTGAAATCAATTTTTCTTTGGTTTGATAACATGGTCCGGACACCAGAAAATGTCCACCAGAGGTGCTTTGTTACTTTCGGCTTTATTTCAAGGAACAAAGTTGAAAAGGATTAAACATTGTCATGTAGTGATATAAAACAAAGTGCACTTTTACCATGACACCAATAACAAAAACCCTTTTCGCGGACGTTGTCCAGCGTTAGTACACAAATGCTGAAATATGGTATTATGAGAAGAGCTGGGTAAAATTCCGGAAGATACATTGCAACTATCCTGTAATCAGCTAATTGCCACATCCAATAGCAACAATATCATACAAAATTTCCAACGAATTTGTATGATTATTCTCCGATAAATGTAAATATTCATAGTAAAAAGAAAACCAAAAACTCATCTCCGCTGGCCTCTTTTGATCTTTGAAACCAGAGCGCACGCAATGATTTTTGTACTTGTTTAAAATCTGAAAGATAAAAACATGGGTTTTTGTATCTTGCTCTTATAATTTCACTTCTTTCTTTATGTTCTGTTATCCTTTCCGTCATTGTTTTGTGTGGTCAATCATCATCACCATAATCATTATCATTATTATTTTTATCATCATTTCCTCGAATTTGGTCGAATATTCTGGTTCGCCCATGGTGACAATTACCATCTTGCTTAAGGTTTCTGAGGTCAGATGATCCATGTAGGATTTGGTCTGTGACCAATTTGTGGTTATCGTTGTTAGTGTATTCACACAAGAATATCACTTCCAAGTTCTTGCTTTCCTCTCGACTCCAGAAGCTAACTTCACAAGTCAAAAATACGATGCTTTTTTGCAGCTCTTGTAACTGGGTATCCATCGATGCAAATGTGCAAAGTAATATATTCTACACTTCCTTTTCCAATAACATGGCCAAGAAAACGAAGTCTTTTCTCCCTCCCCAATGACCGAAAAGAATTCTCTTACTTCTCTTGAATTTCTCTGAAAGTCCACGTTGAACATTTCAAACATGCAAAGATTACCCACTACTATTTGAAAACCAAATTTTTGCTGCTTCAATGTTGTTCTCAAGCCCAGAAGGCAAAGTTCAACTCTCAAAGGCATATTCTAGTAATGACCGTATATAACATAAAGTAGCAACAAATTTAGAAACATCTATTAAATTTAACTAATCAGGTAATATATTTGCTGAGTTTCTGCCATGTAATTTTTGTCATGTATGTGGACAGAAGCCTAGCCTGAACACATGACATTATAGACCATAGACGACATACCAATCAATAGCTGATACTAATTCTATTCGTCTATGGCTAATTTCTGTTCCCTTCAAGAGGTGCAGGCCAGTGGTTCCAAGAAACTGCAATCAGAACAAAGAGATAACAGTAATAGTTTCCTTGGTGTTCAACTTTCATACTTTTCCTACTCACCAAATCTACTTACTTGTTGCTGCTCATTTATCTTTTCTACTATAATTGATATTTGGTTTGGTCTTGTTGGTCAACGTAACACGTAATCTTTCTTGGTTTTCTATTGCTTGTAACAGTTTAATATCTAGCTCTTCCTTTAAGCATCCTACCATGCACTGTCCTGCGGTGAATCTTATTGAAGCCACCTGATTTACACTGACGAATGGTTTTCACCAAATAACGTTTGTATCGATACATTTCAGAACATTGAAATAAATTGAGGAGAAATCAAATAACAGAACAAAAAATCAGATGAGTTTCTAATAAGCATGAAATAAACGTTTTTATTAAAACTAATGTTAGTAAGGGCTGCTGAGATCTGGATAAAATACTAAGCATCTCATGACCAGTAAAACTGAAATACAATTTTTAATCAAGGCAAATTCCTTAGTCATTTTGAAATGAAGCCCGAAAAAAAAACTGTGCCTTTAAAATATATTTCTTAGGGGATACGAATTCATTAAGTTATTTTGTTTATAAAGTTTAATAAAAATAAAGCTATGTAATGAGATATTACGTGTCTAAAAATAAATTTGGGGCATTAGAAAAAAGGGGGCAAGGGTATTATCAATCGGAACAATTTTGGGGATGAAAAATGGGGGTAAACAGGGATTGTAAAATGGGATACCAAAAAAAAAACAACAAATAGTGGAAAGCAGGGTTTACAAATGTGAGCAAAGGAAGTATTAATTGAAATAAAGGAAGTACAAACTGGTGTACGACAGTCGGGAGGGATGTATTCTTTCTTTTGGGGAGAAAATCCCTTTTTTCGGCAGCTTATTACCTTCTGTAGATCCTTTTGCTTATTTTACATTGGACATAAAATTAAAATGTCCTACATACACATGACATGACCGCTTTAAACGGATGTTGCAGTATCAAATGTTCTTATGTCTTGAGTATCTCTATCAACTGTTGTCTTTTTTTTTCAATGAAGCTGTGGCTTTTTTAAGTCGAAAGTGTTCTTCGAATGAATACCAACCATTTTGACTCCCAATGCTACTCTGAGGGCTAATCTATTGCCCTCAGAAAAGAATGTTATTAAACCAACCAGTAATCAGAATAGGATATTTATCTGGTAAAGATAGTCAACTAAATCTGATTGGATTAGAAACCATTAGTAAACATTCTGTAATAAGCACGTGGTAGTCTCAACGAGACAGCTTTTTCGCTTTGTTACAAACCCGAAATCAGATGTCAAAGTTATTTTCCCTTAGCTGTTAGTTGGCCTAAATTTGATGTAAACAACTTCATACAACAAGCAAATACCGTTTAACACTTGAACTGATCTAATCAAACTGACTGAAAATGAAATCAAAGTATCTTAGTAACAATTTCTATGAAACAGGTGTTAGTGACAACATCAAAATCAGCTATGTTTTTGAATTTTTACGAATTCCTTACACGCATCGGGGACGCTGCAATTACTAGCGCTACTAAATATAAAATGCGTATATAAATATCTATCTCCTGCCTTGGTAACATGAATATCAATCTCTTATTTTTATACATTGTTTAATCAATAACCCTTTATTATGGCTAACAAGGGAAACGATTACACAACACGATAATCTAAACTAATCCAAAGCTCCACCTCGTTTAAAATGTTTTGATTCAAGTAAAGAATGCTTCAAGTATCCGTAAAAATTGAACCTCTGTAATTTGACTGACTTCCAAACAATGACACCAAACGGCTCAATAAGATCGTAATCAACTCTAGCTGTGTTTTGCAGAAACGTTTTTCAACAGCTCAACGAATTAGCAGACATTCTTATTCGTTGTTGATATTTCTATATCCTGTCGTATTATATTTAACAGATATAAGAAACAAAGTTTTGACGCTGCGAATTTTGATATTTTGAAAATCTGAGAATCCTTTTCCTAATCTAATACAATATTAGCTTGAGCTGATATTCTGAGCAAAGACCTTGATACTAATTACCATGAAAAAAATTCTAACCAAAACATCTATTTCACAACTGCTGTATGTGCCCTCTTGTACATTTAGCGTTTTGTTTCAATTGGAAACAGGAGTGCTAATTCAACGCAAGAACCACATCGACAATACTTAAAGGAAATTACTTTCATCAAAACCTCAGTCGCGTAACAAAACCGAAGAAGAGCAGATGTCAAAAATGCGATTGGACGATATATTTCTTAACTTTCTCTTTTCTTACTTTTAGGACTATTACTTAATAATAGCAATACTATTTCCATTACTATTACTATTACTATTACTATTACTATTACTATTACTATTACTATTACTATTACTATTACTATTACTATTACTATTACTATTACTATTACTATTACTATTACTATTACTATTACTATTACTATTACTATTACTATTACTATTACTATTACTATTACTATTACTATTACTATTACTATTACTATTACTATTACTATTACTATTACTATTACTATTACTATTACTATTACTATTACTATTACTATTACTATTACTATTACTATTACTATTACTATTACTATTACTATTACTATTACTATTACTATTACTATTACTATTACTATTACTATTACTATTACTATTACTATTACTATTACTATTACTATTACTATTACTATTACTATTACTATTACTATTACTATTACTATTACTATTACTATTACTATTACTATTACTATTACTATTACTATTACTATTACTATTACTATTACTATTACTATTACTATTACTATTACTATTACTATTACTATTACTATTACTATTACTATTACTATTACTATTACTATTACTATTACTATTACTATTACTATTACTATTACTATTACTATTACTATTACTATTACTATTACTATTACTATTACTATTACTATTACTATTACTATTACTATTACTATTACTATTACTATTACTATTACTATTACTATTACTATTACTATTACTATTACTATTACTATTACTATTACTATTACTATTACTATTACTATTACTATTACTATTACTATTACTATTACTATTACTATTACTATTACTATTACTATTACTATTACTATTACTATTACTATTACTATTACTATTACTATTACTATTACTATTACTATTACTATTACTATTACTATTACTATTACTATTACTATTACTATTACTATTACTATTACTATTACTATTACTATTACTATTACTATTACTATTACTATTACTATTACTATTACTATTACTATTACTATTACTATTACTATTACTATTACTATTACTATTACTATTACTATTACTATTACTATTACTATTACTATTACTATTACTATTACTATTACTATTACTATTACTATTACTATTACTATTACTATTACTATTACTATTACTATTACTATTACTATTACTATTACTATTACTATTACTATTACTATTACTATTACTATTACTATTACTATTACTATTACTATTACTATTACTATTACTATTACTATTACTATTACTATTACTATTACTATTACTATTACTATTACTATTACTATTACTATTACTATTACTATTACTATTACTATTACTATTACTATTACTATTACTATTACTATTACTATTACTATTACTATTACTATTACTATTACTATTACTATTACTATTACTATTACTATTACTATTACTATTACTATTACTATTACTATTACTATTACTATTACTATTACTATTACTATTACTATTACTATTACTATTACTATTACTATTACTATTACTATTACTATTACTATTACTATTACTATTACTATTACTATTACTATTACTATTACTATTACTATTACTATTACTATTACTATTACTATTACTATTACTATTACTATTACTATTACTATTACTATTACTATTACTATTACTATTACTATTACTATTACTATTACTATTACTATTACTATTACTATTACTATTACTATTACTATTACTATTACTATTACTATTACTATTACTATTACTATTACTATTACTATTACTATTACTATTACTATTACTATTACTATTACTATTACTATTACTATTACTATTACTATTACTATTACTATTACTATTACTATTACTATTACTATTACTATTACTATTACTATTACTATTACTATTACTATTACTATTACTATTACTATTACTATTACTATTACTATTACTATTACTATTACTATTACTATTACTATTACTATTACTATTACTATTACTATTACTATTACTATTACTATTACTATTACTATTACTATTACTATTACTATTACTATTACTATTACTATTACTATTACTATTACTATTACTATTACTATTACTATTACTATTACTATTACTATTACTATTACTATTACTATTACTATTACTATTACTATTACTATTACTATTACTATTACTATTACTATTACTATTACTATTACTATTACTATTACTATTACTATTACTATTACTATTACTATTACTATTACTATTACTATTACTATTACTATTACTATTACTATTACTATTACTATTACTATTACTATTACTATTACTATTACTATTACTATTACTATTACTATTACTATTACTATTACTATTACTATTACTATTACTATTACTATTACTATTACTATTACTATTACTATTACTATTACTATTACTATTACTATTACTATTACTATTACTATTACTATTACTATTACTATTACTATTACTATTACTATTACTATTACTATTACTATTACTATTACTATTACTATTACTATTACTATTACTATTACTATTACTATTACTATTACTATTACTATTACTATTACTATTACTATTACTATTACTATTACTATTACTATTACTATTACTATTACTATTACTATTACTATTACTATTACTATTACTATTACTATTACTATTACTATTACTATTACTATTACTATTACTATTACTATTACTATTACTATTACTATTACTATTACTATTACTATTACTATTACTATTACTATTACTATTACTATTACTATTACTATTACTATTACTATTACTATTACTATTACTATTACTATTACTATTACTATTACTATTACTATTACTATTACTATTACTATTACTATTACTATTACTATTACTATTACTATTACTATTACTATTACTATTACTATTACTATTACTATTACTATTACTATTACTATTACTTTTACTACTACTATTACTATTACTATTACTATTACTATTATTATTACTATTACTATTACTATTAATATTACTATTACTATTACTATTACTATTACTATTACTATTACTATTACTATTACTATTACTATTACTATTACTATTATTATTACTATTACTATTACTATTACTACTACTATTACTATTAATATTACTATTACTATTACTATTACTATTATAATTACTACTACTACTACTGGTACTCTTACTAATGGTAATAATAATAATGAGGATAAAGGTTTCGTTAAATATACACTGATATATGTATAATGAAGGAAATCAGGGTTAATTTGTTTCTTGCTTTTCTCTTTCAACTTATTTCAGTGGAACAAATTTCGATGAGAACTGCAGCCTGCTTCAAATATGAAACTGAGTGACGATTTACATTTGCTAGACCTTAATATCATGTGTCATCATTGAGAAGTGTCTGCATTTAAACAATACGGGGACTACTCTCCTAAAACAGAGGAAGGGTTTCAATAATTTCCCCCTGTGTATCAGCTACTACTACCTACCCCTTTGTATCTCTCCTGTACAATTTGTTCAATCAAATTAGAATTTAGAGAACACATTAAAAAAAATCAATAGCTGATTTTGGTACATCAAAACTCTTTGAGTAATTAAGGGATTCAATGTAAATTGGTCTTGAAATCAATTTTTAAAGAAAGAATAAAAGTGACACCACAAAATAAACCCAAACAGGGTCAAAACAGCGTTAATGGCATTTTGAGACCACGGGGTTTTACCCTAGGTGCAATCGTCATTGTCTTTTTAACTGGATTATTTCAAGCTATATCTTTCACTTTAGAAGCTTGCATAAAGAATGAAGCACTCAAGCGAATGAGTGTACGTAGTTTTAAGTTGCTTTTTTTATAAAAGAAGGTTTGTATTTATAACAGAGAGTAATAACATTTTTGGAAAAGTCAAAAAGGTAACCTTGAAGAATAAATATATTTCCTGTGAAACAGAATGGCTCTCTATATCACCATCTTGTGTGTGCCCAATGATCGTCAAATATGTGCAACTTATAGTTTTACAAGAAATGGAATCATCCCTCAAATTACATATATATTTATATATATATATATATATATATATATAATCAAACACATCATTATCATCATCATCATCATCATCATCAATCGGGCACATCAGAATTCATAATCAGCACTCTCCACGAGTCCCTGTTCTTCATCGATTTCTAGAGATCAGGTATTGGAAGACCTGTGTCTTTCTGAAACAGGGTATCAAGTCCAGTGTAGATCGGCCGACATTTAATCAAACAAAATAGGCAGTAATTCAACCATTTCGAAATTTCGAAATAATATATCGAACACAATCGAAGGGAAATAGCAAACAACAAACAAAAAACTGACAACTTGAATTTTAATTTAAAAATTGGAAATGTTCGTTTTTCTCATCGGCTAAGTTTATCAACAGTATCCCACCAAAAATAAACCAGACGAAAATTTCAGATTTAAAATTGAAATTCAACTTGTTTGTATGTATGTATGTATGTATGTATGTATGTATGTATGTATGTATGTATGTATGTATGTATGTATGTATGTATGTATGTATGTATGTATGTATGTATGTATGTATGTATGTATGTATGTATGTATGTATGTATGTATGTATGTATGTATGTATGTATGTATGTATGTTTGTATGTATGTATGTATGTATGTATGTATGTATGTATGTATGTATGTATGTATGTATGTATGT
>RDPX01000120.1:735474-758404 GCA_003991215.1 Morbakka virulenta
GGATGTGTGTATGTATTGTGGATTGTGTGTATGTATTTATTCATGTATGTATGACTGTAGTGTTGTATGTATTGATGTATGTAGTTATGTTATTATGTATTGATGTATGTATTGTTTATGTTATGTATGTATGTATGTATGTATGTATGGATTTATTTATGCATGTATGTATGTATGTATGTATCTATGTATGTATGTATGCATGTATGTATGTATGTATGCATGTATGTATGTATGTATGTATGCATGTATGTATGTATGTATGTATATATGTATGCATGTATGTATGTATGTATATATGTATGTATGTATATATGTATGTATATATGTATGTATGTATGTATGTATGTATCCATGTATGTATGTATGTATGCATGTATGTATGCATGTATGTATGTATGTATGCCTGTGTGTATATATATTTTTATATACGTATTTGAATGTAGCAAGGAAGGTTCTCAGATAAATCAGTCCTGTAAAACGTGTTTCCCTCTCATCAGGCAGGACATGAGGAAGAAGACCTCAGCAAAGCCTGCAATTAGAGATTTTCATGTTTGATCTCTTTCCTCTTTTCTCTTTCCCCTTTTTGTTTTTCACCATTTTTTCATCTTAATAACTATCGCGTTAGAAAGATTTCTCTAATGTTGATCTTTTTTTTTATTACACCGTAGGAAAGTTTGCTACTATTTAAAATTTTGCTTAAAATCATTAGCTACTACTGTGCAGCTGGAAATATCAGGGCCTTCATCAAAGCTGAGACCACCAATGAAGATATTAAACATGGGTTGGACCAAAAACACTTAGATGTACCAAAATTAAAGGGAAAAGCCCAGGTGGCTAGTGTTTTACTTGCATGACAGAGAAAATCACTTTTTCACTATCATTTTTAGAATGTAATTTATTAACTTAAATACTTCCAATTTACTTTCCCTTAATTTAACGACCTTCTAATCAACTAAATTTTCTGTATGATTGATTTTTCTAATGTTAATGAAAAACTGTTATTTTTCAAACTAACACAGTTTATGATAAATACATTAGTTCTGCTTCCCTGCCTTGCCTACTATAGTAAAGCACAATGTCGTCTCCCCTTTCTGTCCAGTAGGAAAATATATTCCCGTCGACCTGGCCATCTGTTCTTCCAAAACTTTCTTTGTTAAATTTCTTAATTTTATTCTTATATTGGTAATGAGCACCTATCGTGTTGTAAATTAACAAAAATGTAATTGCTCGTTAAGTTAAGAGCGTTATGTAGTGGTAAATGCCTTTTTCCACGCCAATGTTAATTCGGTTTGCAACTTTAAAATGTCAACGTTATGAAAAGTAATTTCCTGCAGAATGACTCACGGCTTCTTCTATCAGTTGTCCTGGAATTGTAAAAATCTATCAACTATCTAAAATAGTCATGCTTGTAAATAAACTATAAAGGTCAAATGATGTTATTTAACAAATTGCATAGCAATGTAAAAAAAATGAATAATCTCTTCTTCATCCATCAGGCCAATGGGGTAGATCAGGCTTTCCAAAAAGTAAAGAGTATGAGAAAGATAGAAGCTTTGTTTATCTTCACAGAAGAAATCACCCTTGTCAAGATAGAGAGGTATATCTTTTGTTACTAGCTCAAGCTCTCCAGTACTCAAAAGAACGTAAGATGCACTTTTGAGCAGACATGACCTAAATAAAGGATAGTGTATAGCTTTATCAACAAACACAAATCTGGATAACCAGATATAGAAGAAAATAAAAGAGATATTTCTGTTTATGTACGGATGTGAAATGGTCACATAATGAAATGATTTGTCTTCGGTCTTTCTGTCAGTTTGCTCATTAATGAAACACCATTCGACTTTTGTTCTTGCAAGGCCCACTGATGTCTACACTACAAGTGCCCCGCTTTTTTTTAAAAAAAGCGTCTAGGCAGAGATGATTCATTGGTATCTATTATTTACGTGCAGAGTTCTTCTGCTTTCCTGTGTATTACCGAGACCCATGTGCCTTGACCTCACGTTCTCACATCTGAAATCCGATGCTTTTCTACGTAATGACGTGTGACTTGGTTGCCAATCCCTCCTTTTAAGTGCAGGTCGATATTGCTTTAGTGTCTTCTTTGTTCACTGCCTAATGGAAGTGAACGAAGCTCTCTGGTAAAATAAATTTATTTTAATCAGTATGTCTAAACTCGGAAATGGAAAAAGAATAAACCCTCGGCCCTTAGAAATGTTACAGTTGAAGGTAGCAGACTTCAATGCTAAAGAAATATCATCTAAAAATGCTATCCATTCAAGAAACCAATAAAGAAAAGAATCCATCTAACATCACTGGATTGCAATTGATCATTTACCACGGAAACCCAGTCCATGGTAATGTTCTTTATTCACAGATCCATCTGTCATTAAGAAAAGCTCAGATTTCTCAGAGAAAGGTAAGGAATGTTTGTAAATAGAAACTGCTAACCTCACCAGTTCTTTTGTATAAAAGTCACCCCATGCTCTTTTTGTCTGGCCTATAAATCACAATCTTAGAAATAAGGCCTGCTTGGGTATTGGAGATTTCAGTAGCCTTAATACTCCCCCCCCCTCCCCCGAATCATAGCCAGATAAGCAAAGGTAGAGTTTATAAGTGAAGTTTTAGGCTTAGAATGAATACCTCACCCTTTTGTTTGTTGCCAGACAAAAGCAATCATTCATAAGTGCAAGATCGAGAAGGGGCCATACTTTCGACCTGACTTTTGTGACCTTCAAACTTTTAATAGTTTTGAAATATCTATTTCAAGCCACATACCAAGGTCTTAAGATCGGTCAATCATCAAGAAAGTAAAGCCATTGCTAAGTCCATTGGAGAACAAGCTTTTTGTCAAGATTTAACTACACAAGAGTACATTGGAAAACCATTTACCCTGAACCTTGTTGCAGGAATTGGAGGCATTGAACCTCACACCGAGAAATGTGATGCTTTTCAGGCACTTGTTTGGAAAATGTCAAAAAATAAGATTCCAAAAAGATTTCGGAAATTCTACATACCATGCGTAAATGACCAAAGCGAAGATGTATCCAAGTAATAATATCTCCATGTATACAACACTGAAATATTAGCCGTGGATACCACAGAACTTGGCAACGCTCTTCATAACTCTATGAATAAAGAAAAACAGGAACGTTGGCAGGAAGTAATAACAGGGATCAACAAGACCCATAAAATTAAGGAAGCAAGGAAAACGATAGGCAAATGAAACAGAAAAATAACAAAGCCAGAATTGCCAGAGCGACACTAAATGTAGTAGTTCACCAACTGCTGCCCAGAGGCAAATCAGAGAATAGGCAAAGATGGTATAAAAAGAAAATGGAAGTAAAAATGGACAGGATAATGAATGAAATAAATGAAATATTTCTACCCTCCTTGGGAGAGCTGGATGAAAGATTAACAACCCTCAAGGAAGGCAAGGCATCTGGCCTTGATTGGCATAGCAAGAAATGACACAGAACTCTGGAAGCTGTAGAAGCAGTGCAAGCTGAAATCAAAGAAAGATCCAGGATCCCCTAGGAATTATAAACCAATCTCTCTGCTGTGCTTTAAATATAAACTTTATGAACGCCTTACTTTAACCCACATGTCATCTACTGCGGGTGAATAACTGTGCCCTGAGTAAGCTGGGATCAGACCAGACCGATCCTGCTTCTGATCTGATTATCCTTCACAGTATATTGAAAATGATTATGAAAATTAAATGATAACTGGAGCAGTTTTTGTCAAACTAACTTCAGGTTACGGCCCCCTTAAACCATTGGACCCTTCTTTTAAACCTAACCAGAGGAGTAAAGAACACCACAATAGTTCAGGTTTTAGAATCCCTCCGAACCAGTTGGATATTCTTTGTTGAGATGAATGGCAAATGCAGCCTTTGGCGTGCTCAGAAGAACGAATGGTCTCAAGCGTCAGTCTTGGGACTAGTGTTATTCAACATTTATCTTAGCGACAAGCCCCAGTTTAACAACACAAGGATGTTTATATGAGCTGATGACCTGTGCCTACCCACGCAGTTCAAGCTATTTATTGCCACTGAATGAAGGCTAACAAGAGTTCTGCTGTCTCTCTAATCAAACCTACAAGGTATAAATGCAAAACCTGTCAAAACCCAAGTGTGTCCTTTTCAATTAAACAACAGAAAAGCAAAGGGAACTCTTAAGATAAAATGGGAAAACAAGACCTTAGAACACAGCACATTCTTTGTCTATTTGGACGTAACACTTGACAGAGCGCTTTTCTTTAAAGAACATATAAGAAAGTTTAAAGGATAGGTATCAAGTGAAAACAACCTAATCGAAAAGCTCGCAAAAAAAACTCCAGAGGAGGAACAGATTCAGTGACCATCAAAACAACTGCTCTGACTGTGTATTATTCAACTGCCGAGTACTGAACCATGCCTGCCCCACAATCACAAGTCACCTAAAGCTAACTGCACTTTCATCAGTCCTCTGCCTTGTCAGCATAGTTCCCTCTCCATTAGACGAGAGTTACTGGCCAGGTATGAATGTCATAAACAGATGAGTGACAACTGACAACCAATGTTTGGTCATCAAGAGGTGCAACAGATAATGAAATCCCGTCAGAGCCTTACAACTGTTACCAGCCTACAGGGACTAAACCCGGCACAGCATCGATTAGGAAAGTGGCTTGAGAGTGAGCAAGTACTTCCACAGGTATCTCTCCCACCTCTATCCGAGACCTTTCCAAGTGGTGCATTTAAGTGAGAAGTGGATAACATTATACTGAACAAGGGCCAGAGCTGGAAGGACGAACACCAATCTGGACCGTTGAGGGTTGGGAGTTAGCCAGGTGTATCCTTGTGGAGCACCTGACTAAACAATGGAGAATATTCTGCAAGACTGCAAACAGGGTCCAACTGGCTCCAATGAAGACCGTTTGGAAGCAAACCATTTTGCCCTCAAGTGGCTTCAGTGGTAGAGTGATAAGATATGATGAGCTCGAAAATGCAAACTTGAAATTGAAACATGGTAAGGACCTTGTAACTGGATATCTTTTCGGGCCAATTTAGGTTTTCAAAGGTTTTTCTTAGGTTTTTTGTCAGTTGAAAAGCGAAGAGAGGGATTAGAACTTGATAATGACATTAAAGGAAAAAGCTGCAGAAAATGGCTGACATACAAGTTGGTTCTTGTAAAGAAAGGTCTAGATTAGGGGTCCTAAAAATGGCAGAAATAGTTTTGTTTATTAAAAAGAGAGATGCATAAAAACTCATGGTATCGAATGAATAAGGTAATTTAAGGAAAATAAAAGTACAAATTTTTTACTAGAAACAAAGTTGTAAGATATGACTAACAATTAAGGAGAAACGTCGTGTGGTAAATAAATATTTTCTATAACAGATAATATAAATAACAAAAATATAATATGAGTACCTTTTAATGACAAACTTGATCTTCAGCAATGCGGAAAACCAGAAAGTTGAATCTTTGTGCCAAAAAGAAAAGAATTTAGTCCTCAGAAAAAGATGTTATTTTATGCATTAAGAAATTGACCTTGATACCTCATTGTCAGCTTTATTAACAACTTTCCGTTTGGGGCTAAAACCTTTAAAAATAAATCAACCATCCTACTTCTACATTCTATTTAGACATATCTACTTTTTATGTTTTAAAGAGTACTTATTAATTAAAATCATGTGAAGAACTTAAGAGAAAGAAGTGAAAAATGACTGGATAAGAAATAATAAGTAACAGAAAGAGACAGAGGCAAAGAAAAAGCAATTTTTTTATACTAACACTTTCAGCAAATTAAATAGTTTATCATTCATCTATTTATTTATATATCTATGTATTTATCTATCTATTTATTTATTTGGTTAGTTAGTTTGTTTCTTTGTTTGTTGGTCAGTTAGTTTGTTAGTTAGTTCATTAGTTAGTTTGTTAGTTAGTTCATTAGTTAGTTTGTTGGTTAGTTAGTTAGTTGGTTAGTTAGTTAGTTAGCTAGTTAGTTAGTTAGTTCATTATTTAGTTTGTTGGTTAGTTAGTTTGTTTGTTAGTTAGTTAGTTCATTACTTAGTTTGTTGGTTAGTTAGTTAGTTAGTTGATTAGTTAGTTAGTATGTTTGTTGGTTAGTTAGTTAGTTAGTTTGTTAGTTAGTTGGTTAGTTAGTTAGTTCATTAGTTAGTTTGTTGGTTAGTTAGTTTGTTGGTTAGTTAGTTTGTTTGTTAGTTAGTTTGTTGGCTAGTTAGTTTGTTGGTTAGTTAGCTACTTAGTTAGTTAGTTACTTGGTTAGTTATTTAGCATGTTTGGTGGCTAGTTGGTTAGTTAGTTAGCTAATTAGTTAGTTAGTTAGTTAGTTAGTTAGTTCATTAGTTAGTTTGTTTGTTAGTTAGTTTGTTATTTAGTTTGTTAGTTAGTTAGTTTGTTAGTTAGTTAGTTGGTTAGTTAGTTAGTTTGTTAGTTAGTTATCTAGCTAGCTAGCTTTCTGTTTACCTGCTGCAGTTCTAATAAGGGATAGAATGCAAAAACGCAATGAAACATAAAATTAAAGGATAAAGGAATAAGAGAAAATTTGAAAAACACAGAGCTAATCAAAGTAAAGAAGAATATTTGTATGAAAACAAAGAGCACTGAAAAAAGCACACAAAAATGAAAGAAACCAAAATTAGAAATAAAAGACATAATATAAATTAAAGTGCATTGGCAAAAAAAGGAACAAAGAAAATGAGAAAAGATGAAAGAACAAAGAAAAAGTGAGAAAATAAAGTTATTGAAACACATTTATTCAGGAAATTAGAAGATATTGTAATAGGTTTAAATCAGGAAGGGCCGATTGTCATTCCAATTGTGTTTATACCAACCGAGCTAAAATGATTTTAGATTGTTGCCAAATTCTCTGGAAAACCTTTGGTATTTTCAGAGTAGAATTCTTGATTACGAATTTTAAACATTTTACTACAACCATTCTTTTGAATGTTCTTTTTCCTTCCCTCTTCCTCTTCGTACCTACGACCTTAATCCCATCATAGCAGGGTCCGTCTGCATAGAGTACTCTTTATCCTATTCCATCGATTATTTTCTGTTGCATCTCCTTTTTGAATGCCAACCTCGTTGATGCCACGCCTTGTGACGTTTTTTCATCTAGTGCTTTTTGTCTTATGACCTCTCTCTATTTCTCTAACCTCAACATCCACAATCATTTTGTAGGTTAAAATTGACCCTCCTCTCCATTGATAATGAAGACTTATAAGTGGCGTTTGTTACTCTGCCATGACAAATAACGTTTTATTTTAATTAAATTGTGGTACATTAACATCCTTTAAGGTTTTTTTCGGGAGTCCAACTCCACCTTGATTCTCATGTCATCGTTACACTTACGCAATCTTTGTACATAATCATAGGTAAAGTTGAGATCACTGTCACAGAAATAGAAGGTTAGCATTAATGGTAAAAAGAACAACTTTGTTCTGGTGATTTAATTACAGACCATTTGATTAAAACAGATGCGGCAGAAAAAGGTATTGTTTATTATAATTAGTATCAGCTGCCCAAATTACTGTCGACGTACTTTTTCTAAACCACTCTCAGAACTATCGACGATGTAAAGAACCACTTAAAAACAGAAAAGTGTAGGGTATATTGTATTGGATGGGGAAAAGGTTGCACAGCAGCACAGCTCAAAATATTGTGTTTTAATAAATTATGCATCAGGGTTTGTTATTGCGTAGAAAATACTACATCGATATTTGCTAAAAGAAAAAGAGCCACTTTAATATTTTCTGCAGTCATATATTAGTATCTATCAACCATAGATACCAAAAATATCACTGCAATCATTTTACGTTTGCCCAAACAGACTCTAAATCTGCAAGCACAAAAAGAGCCCTGATTTTTTTATATGTTTATCTTATCATGTCAGAGTGAATACTCAGAGGATGACAAGAAATCATTCCCAGTTAAAAACATTCAAGTAACAAGTGTTTCACACCAATCATTCACTAATAACTCGAATGCTATTGCCTCTGCTTCATGGCAATAAAAAAAGAGTAAACAAGGCAGAAAAAGTCAACATGAATTAGTCCACTAAGATGAGAAAAGATACCATAAACAATAAACACGTGCTGACAAACGAAGAAAGATGCATACCTAAAGAATGTGAAACAAACAAACGTTCCCTTTTCATAACTCTTTCAAATTTAATATTTGCCTTAATTTTTTTTTCGTTACGGAAAAGTGGGCTTTTTCTTATATTCTTTGACAATTTTAGGAGGTTCCAATATCATGCCTGGATCTTTTGTCAAAACTCAGCTCCATATTGCTCGGTGCGTAAGCTGAGGATAATTCACTGACCACAAAAGATCTTATTTACCCCCTGACCCTAAATTTTTAGAAATGTTTTCTATGTGATCTGCAATATTGTAATGCCTAGACAGTGTTGTAAATTATCAGCTCCTGATCACCAAGAAACATGAGAGTCTAATTAAGACCGCTATAGATGCCAATTTATGATCACAGAAGGATGAACGCTACTTACAAGTGGGGGAAAACACACATGATGTCATTAAAATTGCAAAAAGTCTATTTTTAAACGCTTAAACACCAATGTTAAAAATTTAAAACACTCAGTGTTTAACAGTGGTAAACATATTGTAATTGGTACATTTTGTACCCAAAAGCCGAATTGGATTTCAGGACCAAAAATTGCCGTGAAAAGCACTGCTTCTTCCAAGACCGAACAATTTGGAATATTTAAAATTGGCATCGCATCCACAGTGGCTGCATGCTTGCAGGATGCTTTAAGTATCCTGGATAAGACCTAACTTGTTCAAGTAGTTTAATTCAATTCCACAAATTTCCAAATTCTTGCTTATAGCTTCTTTTATGTATAAACACGAAAACTGTGCTTGTGTTACAATATTTGTTTTATTTTTTCATTAAAATAATCTTTAAAAGTTAATATTCTGTTATCAAAGTGAAAAACACTAATGACACTAAGGAATGGCACTCCAAATTTTTACCGAGTTTATCTTCTTCAAACTAGATCTCACTCCAGTACTGAAAATGCTAAATTCTGTTTTTTAATCTTGTTTTTGTCTTTCGGTAAAAAGGAGAATGTTGTTGACAATAAAAGTGACCTTGGACCTGGAGGGATTACTAGCTAAATAGGATAAAAGAATCTAATGAAGATTTGTAGTTTTTTCTCACAGAATCTTACTTAAGAAGCATTGTACATTCTCCAGCTCAATGACTGATCTGTTATGTTGAAGACGCTAATTCATTTTTCATGTAAATAGAACTTACTGACTGGTAATGTTATATATATATATATATATATATATATATATTGCTCTACTATATGCATTGACCACTTTTTGATACGAATACACAAAATTACACAAATATATATATATATAATTTTCAACAACAAAGACATTTTGTATGATAGGACATATATGATAGGATATATATATGTATGTATATATGTATATATATGTATATATATATGTATATATATGTATATATATGTATATATATATGTATATATGTATATATATGTATATATATATGTATATATATGTATATAAATGTATATATATATATACATAACTAATTCATTTTTCATGTGAATAGAACCCGTCTTGCCTTGTGTCTCCATGGTCTTGTGTACGGACTCTAAAATCAGGACGGTTTTCAAATTCCTCAATTTCGAAGACTTTCTAATCATAAAAAGAAGTGCCTGAAGTTAACGATGGATCTTCTAATTCGATGGATTTAAACACTTCAGATCTTAATTATTTGTAGTTTCAGGCTCAATTGCAAAAAGATAATTTCCGGTTTGACATGAAAATCAAATGGCTCTAATCAGCTCAAAATGTTAAGCGTTTAAAATGGTTGATTTGATTTCTCGTGTTAATTCAATGAAACAAATATGGACTGAGCAGACTGAGCTGTATATCTGACCATCATTTTTCAAAGTATATTTTTGGGCTCCAATATGACATTGCAAGGACATGCCTTGCCTTTAATTTTAGTAGTACAGTCAGTGATGTTTATCCAATTGTCAACTCTATTATTATGAATTGATGTTAACACTGAAAAACAACAAATAACATCCAGGCAGTGTGGAGTTATTATGCAGCTTGTTATTGTAATGAAAGAATTAAAAGGGATGAAAGCCACAAACGTTGGCTATAATGCAACTTTGAGCAAGTATATTTTTCAACGTTGATTTTCATGGGAAAAGAGAGAACTTATTCTTTTGTAGGAGGCTCCGCTCCATGTCCTTGGGCTTGGTTAAAGGATCCCAACATAGTTAACTGAGGCAAGAGAGATGCATTCAAATGAAATATTAACTAGCAAAAGAATACATTCTTTAAGGCAAACGCTTTGATAGGTCAGTTGCAGATGTAGGTACCTAAAATGTCATAAATACGGTGGAATATCAATTCAGTTGACCTTCTTGTTTTATTTACAAACGTTTTATGAAATAGACAAAGCCAATCAATTAATTTTTATAAAAGTGAAAGCAGACTTATGGATGAAAGACATCATAGATCACTTGCTAATGTGTCGATCATCATTTTTGCATCGTTTTTGGAAAAGATATGGTTCCGAAAATGACCTGGCTAGGGAGGAGCTCCAATAACTCACTTGTGGATGTGACAGCCATAGTCACACCCCGTCTAGTTTCAATACAGCAGGATGCAAACAGGTTTTTCATTTTTCTACAAAAACTCTCACTCTGTATTAAATGTTTTTCATTAATATATTTGAGACACAAATGGGAAAAAATTGCACAGAGAGCATGAAAACAATCTAATACGTCTGTCTTTTGAAACTAAACAATTCTGATTAAAAGTCAATATGACGCTTATTCTTTATTTCCACTAAAAAACATGTACGATTAGCATTATCCTTTCTAAGATTCGTGAACCATAAAGTAGAGCTTTCAAAATTACTTTGGTGCTAATTTTCTCCCCAATTATAGAAAGGTTTAATGCTTCTAAAAGTAGATGTATGCTACTACCAAAGACATTGCTAGCACGGTAAAGGTTTTGACTACCCAGCAATGCGTTATATCCCCTTCTATCTGTTTATTTACAAAATACCCTTACCTGTCAAAAAATCTTACTCTTGCATTATTATATTTAATTAGGTTTTGCATCCTTGTGCAAATTTTTGACCTTGAAAATTGAATTCTGCCAAATCTATTTATTTACTTTCTTTCTTTTTCATCTTCAATTTTCTTTGATGTTTTTTTAAGACCATCATTTCTGTTTTTTAATTTAGTCATAGTAATAGTAATAGTAATAGTCATAGTAACAGTGATAGTGATAGTGATAGTGATAGTGATAGTGATAGTGATAGTGATAGTGATAGTGATAGTGATAGTGATAGTGATAGTGATAGTGATAGTGATAGTGATAGTGATAGTGATAGTGATAGTGATAGTGATAGTAATAGTAATAGTAATAGTAATAGTAATAGTAATAGTAATAGTAATAGTAATAGTAATAGTAATAGTAATAGTAATAGTAATAGTAATAGTAATAGTAATAGTAATAGTAATAGTAATAGTAATAGTAATAGTAATAGTAATAGTAATAGTAATAGTAATAGTAATAGTAATAGTAATAGTAATAGTAATAGTAATAGTAATAGTAATAGTAATAGTAATAGTAATAGTAATAGTAATAGTAATAGTAATAGTAATAGTAATAGTAATAGTAATAGTAATAGTAATAGTAATAGTAATAGTAATAGTAATAGTAATAGTAATAGTAATAGTAATAGTAATAGTAATAGTAATAGTAATAGTAATAGTAATAGTAATAGTAATAGTAATAGTAATAGTAATAGTAATAGTAATAGTAATAGTAATAGTAATAGTAATAGTAATAGTAATAGTAATAGTAATAGTAATAGTAATAGTAATAGTAATAGTAATAGTAATAGTAATAGTAATAGTAATAGTAATAGTAATAGTAATAGTAATAGTAATAGTAATAGTAATAGTAATAGTAATAGTAATAGTAATAGTAATAGTAATAGTAATAGTAATAGTAATAGTAATAGTAATAGTAATAGTAATAGTAATAGTAATAGTAATAGTAATAGTAATAGTAATAGTAATAGTAATAGTAATAGTAATAGTAATAGTAATAGTAATAGTAATAGTAATAGTAATAGTAATAGTAATAGTAATAGTAATAGTAATAGTAATAGTAATAGTAATAGTAATAGTAATAGTAATAGTAATAGTAATAGTAATAGTAATAGTAATAGTAATAGTAATAGTAATAGTAATAGTAATAGTAATAGTAATAGTAATAGTAATAGTAATAGTAATAGTAATAGTAATAGTAATAGTAATAGTAATAGTAATAGTAATAGTAATAGTAATAGTAATAGTAATAGTAATAGTAATAGTAATAGTAATAGTAATAGTAATAGTAATAGTAATAGTAATAGTAATAGTAATAGTAATAGTAATAGTAATAGTAATAGTAATAGTAATAGTAATAGTAATAGTAATAGTAATAGTAATAGTAATAGTAATAGTAATAGTAATAGTAATAGTAATAGTAATAGTAATAGTAATAGTAATAGTAATAGTAATAGTAATAGTAATAGTAATAGTAATAGTAATAGTAATAGTAATAGTAATAGTAATAGTAATAGTAATAGTAATAGTAATAGTAATAGTAATAGTAATAGTAATAGTAATAGTAATAGTAATAGTAATAGTAATAGTAATAGTAATAGTAATAGTAATAGTAATAGTAATAGTAATAGTAATAGTAATAGTAATAGTAATAGTAATAGTAATAGTAATAGTAATAGTAATAGTAATAGTAATAGTAATAGTAATAGTAATAGTAATAGTAATAGTAATAGTAATAGTAATAGTAATAGTAATAGTAATAGTAATAGTAATAGTAATAGTAATAGTAATAGTAATAGTAATAGTAATAGTAATAGTAATAGTAATAGTAATAGTAATAGTAATAGTAATAGTAATAGTAATAGTAATAGTAATAGTAATAGTAATAGTAATAGTAATAGTAATAGTAATAGTAATAGTAATAGTAATAGTAATAGTAATAGTAATAGTAATAGTAATAGTAATAGTAATAGTAATAGTAATAGTAATAGTAATAGTAATAGTAATAGTAATAGTAATAGTAATAGTAATAGTAATAGTAATAGTAATAGTAATAGTAATAGTAATAGTAATAGTAATAGTAATAGTAATAGTAATAGTAATAGTAATAGTAATAGTAATAGTAATAGTAATAGTAATAGTAATAGTAATAGTAATAGTAATAGTAATAGTAATAGTAATAGTAATAGTAATAGTAATAGTAATAGTAATAGTAATAGTAATAGTAATAGTAATAGTAATAGTAATAGTAATAGTAATAGTAATAGTAATAGTAATAGTAATAGTAATAGTAATAGTAATAGTAATAGTAATAGTAATAGTAATAGTAATAGTAATAGTAATAGTAATAGTAATAGTAATAGTAATAGTAATAGTAATAGTAATAGTAATAGTAATAGTAATAGTAATAGTAATAGTAATAGTAATAGTAATAGTAATAGTAATAGTAATAGTAATAGTAATAGTAATAGTAATAGTAATAGTAATAGTAATAGTAATAGTAATAGTAATAGTAATAGTAATAGTAATAGTAATAGTAATAGTAATAGTAATAGTAATAGTAATAGTAATAGTAATAGTAATAGTAATAGTAATAGTAATAGTAATAGTAATAGTAATAGTAATAGTAATAGTAATAGTAATAGTAATAGTAATAGTAATAGTAATAGTAATAGTAATAGTAATAGTAATAGTAATAGTAATAGTAATAGTAATAGTAATAGTAATAGTAATAGTAATAGTAATAGTAATAGTAATAGTAATAGTAATAGTAATAGTAATAGTAATAGTAATAGTAATAGTAATAGTAATAGTAATAGTAATAGTAATAGTAATAGTAATAGTAATAGTAATAGTAATAGTAATAGTAATAGTAATAGTAATAGTAATAGTAATAGTAATAGTAATAGTAATAGTAATAGTAATAGTAATAGTAATAGTAATAGTAATAGTAATAGTAATAGTAATAGTAATAGTAATAGTAATAGTAATAGTAATAGTAATAGTAATAGTAATAGTAATAGTAATAGTAATAGTAATAGTAATAGTAATAGTAATAGTAATAGTAATAGTAATAGTAATAGTAATAGTAATAGTAATAGTAATAGTAATAGTAATAGTAATAGTAATAGTAATAGTAATAGTAATAGTAATAGTAATAGTAATAGTAATAGTAATAGTAATAGTAATAGTAATAGTAATAGTAATAGTAATAGTAATAGTAATAGTAATAGTAATAGTAATAGTAATAGTAATAGTAATAGTAATAGTAATAGTAATAGTAATAGTAATAGTAATAGTAATAGTAATAGTAATAGTAATAGTAATAGTAATAGTAATAGTAATAGTAATAGTAATAGTAATAGTAATAGTAATAGTAATAGTAATAGTAATAGTAATAGTAATAGTAATAGTAATAGTAATAGTAATAGTAATAGTAATAGTAATAGTAATAGTAATAGTAATAGTAATAGTAATAGTAATAGTAATAGTAATAGTAATAGTAATAGTAATAGTAATAGTAATAGTAATAGTAATAGTAATAGTAATAGTAATAGTAATAGTAATAGTAATAGTAATAGTAATAGTAATAGTAATAGTAATAGTAATAGTAATAGTAATAGTAATAGTAATAGTAATAGTAATAGTAATAGTAATAGTAATAGTAATAGTAATAGTAATAGTAATAGTAATAGTAATAGTAATAGTAATAGTAATAGTAATAGTAATAGTAATAGTAATAGTAATAGTAATAGTAATAGTAATAGTAATAGTAATAGTAATAGTAATAGTAATAGTAATAGTAATAGTAATAGTAATAGTAATAGTAATAGTAATAGTAATAGTAATAGTAATAGTAATAGTAATAGTAATAGTAATAGTAATAGTAATAGTAATAGTAATAGTAATAGTAATAGTAATAGTAATAGTAATAGTAATAGTAATAGTAATAGTAATAGTAATAGTAATAGTAATAGTAATAGTAATAGTAATAGTAATAGTAATAGTAATAGTAATAGTAATAGTAATAGTAATAGTAATAGTAATAGTAATAGTAATAGTAATAGTAATAGTAATAGTAATAGTAATAGTAATAGTAATAGTAATAGTAATAGTAATAGTAATAGTAATAGTAATAGTAATAGTAATAGTAATAGTAATAGTAATAGTAATAGTAATAGTAATAGTAATAGTAATAGTAATAGTAATAGTAATAGTAATAGTAATAGTAATAGTAATAGTAATAGTAATAGTAATAGTAATAGTAATAGTAATAGTAATAGTAATAGTAATAGTAATAGTAATAGTAATAGTAATAGTAATAGTAATAGTAATAGTAATAGTAATAGTAATAGTAATAGTAATAGTAATAGTAATAGTAATAGTAATAGTAATAGTAATAGTAATAGTAATAGTAATAGTAATAGTAATAGTAATAGTAATAGTAATAGTAATAGTAATAGTAATAGTAATAGTAATAGTAATAGTAATAGTAATAGTAATAGTAATAGTAATAGTAATAGTAATAGTAATAGTAATAGTAATAGTAATAGTAATAGTAATAGTAATAGTAATAGTAATAGTAATAGTAATAGTAATAGTAATAGTAATAGTAATAGTAATAGTAATAGTAATAGTAATAGTAATAGTAATAGTAATAGTAATAGTAATAGTAATAGTAATAGTAATAGTAATAGTAATAGTAATAGTAATAGTAATAGTAATAGTAATAGTAATAGTAATAGTAATAGTAATAGTAATAGTAATAGTAATAGTAATAGTAATAGTAATAGTAATAGTAATAGTAATAGTAATAGTAATAGTAATAGTAATAGTAATAGTAATAGTAATAGTAATAGTAATAGTAATAGTAATAGTAATAGTAATAGTAATAGTAATAGTAATAGTAATAGTAATAGTAATAGTAATAGTAATAGTAATAGTAATAGTAATAGTAATAGTAATAGTAATAGTAATAGTAATAGTAATAGTAATAGTAATAGTAATAGTAATAGTAATAGTAATAGTAATAGTAATAGTAATAGTAATAGTAATAGTAATAGTAATAGTAATAGTAATAGTAATAGTAATAGTAATAGTAATAGTAATAGTAATAGTAATAGTAATAGTAATAGTAATAGTAATAGTAATAGTAATAGTAATAGTAATAGTAATAGTAATAGTAATAGTAATAGTAATAGTAATAGTAATAGTAATAGTAATAGTAATAGTAATAGTAATAGTAATAGTAATAGTAATAGTAATAGTAATAGTAATAGTAATAGTAATAGTAATAGTAATAGTAATAGTAATAGTAATAGTAATAGTAATAGTAATAGTAATAGTAATAGTAATAGTAATAGTAATAGTAATAGTAATAGTAATAGTAATAGTAATAGTAATAGTAATAGTAATAGTAATAGTAATAGTAATAGTAATAGTAATAGTAATAGTAATAGTAATAGTAATAGTAATAGTAATAGTAATAGTAATAGTAATAGTAATAGTAATAGTAATAGTAATAGTAATAGTAATAGTAATAGTAATAGTAATAGTAATAGTAATAGTAATAGTAATAGTAATAGTAATAGTAATAGTAATAGTAATAGTAATAGTAATAGTAATAGTAATAGTAATAGTAATAGTAATAGTAATAGTAATAGTAATAGTAATAGTAATAGTAATAGTAATAGTAATAGTAATAGTAATAGTAATAGTAATAGTAATAGTAATAGTAATAGTAATAGTAATAGTAATAGTAATAGTAATAGTAATAGTAATAGTAATAGTAATAGTAATAGTAATAGTAATAGTAATAGTAATAGTAATAGTAATAGTAATAGTAATAGTAATAGTAATAGTAATAGTAATAGTAATAGTAATAGTAATAGTAATAGTAATAGTAATAGTAATAGTAATAGTAATAGTAATAGTAATAGTAATAGTAATAGTAATAGTAATAGTAATAGTAATAGTAATAGTAATAGTAATAGTAATAGTAATAGTAATAGTAATAGTAATAGTAATAGTAATAGTAATAGTAATAGTAATAGTAATAGTAATAGTAATAGTAATAGTAATAGTAATAGTAATAGTAATAGTAATAGTAATAGTAATAGTAATAGTAATAGTAATAGTAATAGTAATAGTAATAGTAATAGTAATAGTAATAGTAATAGTAATAGTAATAGTAATAGTAATAGTAATAGTAATAGTAATAGTAATAGTAATAGTAATAGTAATAGTAATAGTAATAGTAATAGTAATAGTAATAGTAATAGTAATAGTAATAGTAATAGTAATAGTAATAGTAATAGTAATAGTAATAGTAATAGTAATAGTAATAGTAATAGTAATAGTAATAGTAATAGTAATAGTAATAGTAATAGTAATAGTAATAGTAATAGTAATAGTAATAGTAATAGTAATAGTAATAGTAATAGTAATAGTAATAGTAATAGTAATAGTAATAGTAATAGTAATAGTAATAGTAATAGTAATAGTAATAGTAATAGTAATAGTAATAGTAATAGTAATAGTAATAGTAATAGTAATAGTAATAGTAATAGTAATAGTAATAGTAATAGTAATAGTAATAGTAATAGTAATAGTAATAGTAATAGTAATAGTAATAGTAATAGTAATAGTAATAGTAATAGTAATAGTAATAGTAATAGTAATAGTAATAGTAATAGTAATAGTAATAGTAATAGTAATAGTAATAGTAATAGTAATAGTAATAGTAATAGTAATAGTAATAGTAATAGTAATAGTAATAGTAATAGTAATAGTAATAGTAATAGTAATAGTAATAGTAATAGTAATAGTAATAGTAATAGTAATAGTAATAGTAATAGTAATAGTAATAGTAATAGTAATAGTAATAGTAATAGTAATAGTAATAGTAATAGTAATAGTAATAGTAATAGTAATAGTAATAGTAATAGTAATAGTAATAGTAATAGTAATAGTAATAGTAATAGTAATAGTAATAGTAATAGTAATAGTAATAGTAATAGTAATAGTAATAGTAATAGTAATAGTAATAGTAATAGTAATAGTAATAGTAATAGTAATAGTAATAGTAATAGTAATAGTAATAGTAATAGTAATAGTAATAGTAATAGTAATAGTAATAGTAATAGTAATAGTAATAGTAATAGTAATAGTAATAGTAATAGTAATAGTAATAGTAATAGTAATAGTAATAGTAATAGTAATAGTAATAGTAATAGTAATAGTAATAGTAATAGTAATAGTAATAGTAATAGTAATAGTAATAGTAATAGTAATAGTAATAGTAATAGTAATAGTAATAGTAATAGTAATAGTAATAGTAATAGTAATAGTAATAGTAATAGTAATAGTAATAGTAATAGTAATAGTAATAGTAATAGTAATAGTAATAGTAATAGTAATAGTAATAGTAATAGTAATAGTAATAGTAATAGTAATAGTAATAGTAATAGTAATAGTAATAGTAATAGTAATAGTAATAGTAATAGTAATAGTAATAGTAATAGTAATAGTAATAGTAATAGTAATAGTAATAGTAATAGTAATAGTAATAGTAATAGTAATAGTAATAGTAATAGTAATAGTAATAGTAATAGTAATAGTAATAGTAATAGTAATAGTAATAGTAATAGTAATAGTAATAGTAATAGTAATAGTAATAGTAATAGTAATAGTAATAGTAATAGTAATAGTAATAGTAATAGTAATAGTAATAGTAATAGTAATAGTAATAGTAATAGTAATAGTAATAGTAATAGTAATAGTAATAGTAATAGTAATAGTAATAGTAATAGTAATAGTAATAGTAATAGTAATAGTAATAGTAATAGTAATAGTAATAGTAATAGTAATAGTAATAGTAATAGTAATAGTAATAGTAATAGTAATAGTAATAGTAATAGTAATAGTAATAGTAATAGTAATAGTAATAGTAATAGTAATAGTAATAGTAATAGTAATAGTAATAGTAATAGTAATAGTAATAGTAATAGTAATAGTAATAGTAATAGTAATAGTAATAGTAATAGTAATAGTAATAGTAATAGTAATAGTAATAGTAATAGTAATAGTAATAGTAATAGTAATAGTAATAGTAATAGTAATAGTAATAGTAATAGTAATAGTAATAGTAATAGTAATAGTAATAGTAATAGTAATAGTAATAGTAATAGTAATAGTAATAGTAATAGTAATAGTAATAGTAATAGTAATAGTAATAGTAATAGTAATAGTAATAGTAATAGTAATAGTAATAGTAATAGTAATAGTAATAGTAATAGTAATAGTAATAGTAATAGTAATAGTAATAGTAATAGTAATAGTAATAGTAATAGTAATAGTAATAGTAATAGTAATAGTAATAGTAATAGTAATAGTAATAGTAATAGTAATAGTAATAGTAATAGTAATAGTAATAGTAATAGTAATAGTAATAGTAATAGTAATAGTAATAGTAATAGTAATAGTAATAGTAATAGTAATAGTAATAGTAATAGTAATAGTAATAGTAATAGTAATAGTAATAGTAATAGTAATAGTAATAGTAATAGTAATAGTAATAGTAATAGTAATAGTAATAGTAATAGTAATAGTAATAGTAATAGTAATAGTAATAGTAATAGTAATAGTAATAGTAATAGTAATAGTAATAGTAATAGTAATAGTAATAGTAATAGTAATAGTAATAGTAATAGTAATAGTAATAGTAATAGTAATAGTAATAGTAATAGTAATAGTAATAGTAATAGTAATAGTAATAGTAATAGTAATAGTAATAGTAATAGTAATAGTAATAGTAATAGTAATAGTAATAGTAATAGTAATAGTAATAGTAATAGTAATAGTAATAGTAATAGTAATAGTAATAGTAATAGTAATAGTAATAGTAATAGTAATAGTAATAGTAATAGNGTTCTTTTTTGTTTCTGTTTAGTCTTATTTTTTAACTTTTTTGGATAACATCATGTATTAGGTTTTTACCATTTACCTTTGAACATTTGTATTTTTTTGTTAGTGGCGAACAAATACATACATACATTATATACAGGATGGCAAATGTTTCAAAACCCTTTTCCTTAAAAATAGGTTACAGATTTTTATTGTCCTTTTATTAGAATTTTACCTCCTTTTCTTCCAGGTGAAGGAAATACATTATACAGTCTGGTAAACTAATGAAGAGAATTCGGAACACACCCACCCACCCACCCCCGAGATAAGCTGTCTTGGTAAAATATCGATGGCAGTGCAACACCTCAATTGACATTTTGGTACTTTTACTTGATAAATGAGATAAATTTTATATGATAATCCCCTTTTCCTTTTAACTCTACTAGTCTCTGCCATACGTATTTCTTTTGACTAAACGGCAACAAATCTTTTCCTGCAGCAGGCTAACATATTGTACCCCCAACACACATACTATAATCTACAAGTCATAGCTTCTATTAGTCTCTGCCATACGTATTTCTTTTGGCTAAACGGCAACAAATCTTTTCCTGCAGCAGGCTAACATATTGTACCTCCAACACAATACTATAATCTACAAGTCATAGCTCCGTTACCTATAGTAGCTATAAATAATCTATCTTTTATCCCCGTCAAGCCAACCTATTAATTCATTAATACTGATTTAGACTTTGACATAGAACTAGACGTTGAATTAAAAGCAGTCTGCAAATTATTTGTGTTCTTACCATAATGATACGACCCATCTCTTCCCCTCTATTACCTTAACCCCTTCTTCTGATCCATAATATGTTTGCTTCTGCCATGAGCCATCCCTACGCCTTCAAACATGATAACTATGTTTATGATTTTAGATTATATGCATATGTTTGGCAGGTTCAGTGGTCAAGCATGCTTTGTGTTACATCATATTTAGATTTCCACCAAATGGAGGGGAAAAGGTGAGTTGGGTAAATAAAGTGAAAAGATGCACGAAAAGTAGGCAACAGCTTAGAGATACTTTTCATTGATTTTGAAGATTTCGTAACAAGGTGTTGAAAAAAAAGATTGAAATATATCATGAAACTAACAAAATCCAATCCAATGGAAAATTACCTTGTAAGAATACACACAATAAAATACATAATTTTTATCTCGCAATTAACAGCAAAATGCAAGCAGAATTTAGTAGCAAGGACAAAGTACTCCTTAATGGAAATACATCTTTCCCTTATTATTTATTTTTCATTTAAAAAGTTCTATCAAGATACACACCCTACGTTTAAAAAACTCCTCTAGTATGAAGCAGTACTTGTAATGTCTCCGAATCTCCTCTACTCAACGTTAATCTTAGCAGATATCCTGTTGCAAAAATACTGTACTCCGGCACATCATTACGAAATTATCCCCAACTCAAAACATACTGCTAAGATTGAAAAGTAGATACGACGGTTGATTTCTTCTTTATATCTTTACAGATATGTCTTGTTCCCTTCTCAAAGACATATGATTCAAATACAGCTGTCAATGTGAAAAACGCAGTGTCTAAAGATCATTCAATCGTTGTTCAGTATAAAGACAGAGTTCTACTGTTCCTATAAAGTAGGTCAACTTCAAATTCATTTCATTTTGTTTCTTTTCATAAAATTGTTATTATTCATCCGAGCTTAGTGTCCACAAACTCTTCAGAAAAATTCAGAAACGGATATACTCTGTTTGTCTGCTATTTTCTGAATTGATAAATTCCATATATGGTCTCTAACCCTCAATGACATGTATTCCTTCAAGATATCTTTGATGTTCCTTTAGACATTAAGAAACATAAAAGTGCTAATTGGTACTAATGGTGCCCACTTCTCCACTTCTACCACTACTGCATTGTATTGAATTAGCAGGGAAGGTAACAAGTTTTTCAAAGCATAAAAAGATGGCTGTCTTGAAAAGAGAAATAAAGTCAGATTCAAGCTATCAATCAAGTAAATCTAGTTTATAACTCAGAAAACAAGTTTTTAGTTTCAGTAACGACGTTCATCAGACGTTCATGCCTGACAACGGGAGCTTTTCTACATTCGCACCTCGTTTATACCTGTTTGTCTTAGCTTTACTGTTTTTATGGAAGGCTTATGAATTTACTTCAAAAAACCATTAAAGTTATCACTGCTTTATCAAGCCTGAAAAGGGCGTTGTGGTAATGTGCCTAGTAAACCTATTTCTACCTGGCGAAGTTAACAAACAGAATATTGTTTGATCTTGATTGCTTAATAAGATACTCATATATATATATATATATATATATATATATATATATATATATATATATATATATATAATTTATTTACATTTTGTGTTTACATTTTATTTTTCAATAACTATATTAAAATTTCTCAATATTGCAACCAGTAGTGGCCGAGTGGTTTAAGCAACAGTACACCGTGCAAGAGTTTGAAGGTTCGAACCTCAGCCGTGAATAAATAAAGAAACATTTTCTAAAGATGTATATATATATGTTGTGTTTATATTCTAGTTTAGATTAGTATATAAAACATAAAGTTTATCATATGAAACAAACAGAAATATTTTATCTAAATATACTGGCGACGAGGATTAAAAGCAACAAATTATTAGAAGAAATTTGAATCAAGAATCAGTCTGTTGCTGTGTGAAAGCGCAAGTCAGTTAAGGACATATAAATATATATATATATATATATATATATATATATATAATATGTATAATATGTATTTGATCTATAATATATAAATATTATATATATATATATATATATATATATATATATATATATATATAAAATAGAGAGATAATG
>RDPX01000120.1:782082-803900 GCA_003991215.1 Morbakka virulenta
ATAGTTGAGAACGAGCCTAAACAAATTTTAATTACAAAAAGATAAGTTAAAAATAAAAATCAATTAAAAATGAAAATAAATTCCATAAAAAGTTAAAGTTTCCTGATTTTAACAAAATTTGAGAAAATCTGGAATAAAAATTAAAAAGTTACAAAAAGATTTAAAATTGAAATCATGTCTCCATGCATAGGGCGTTGAATCTGAAAAACTCTTATTGATTAGGTGTTTATGGTAGCTGGTTTATCACATAAATTACATATTATTATGTTTCCATGTGCACAAATTAGTATTGTTTGTCCGGCTCATGAGACAACAGCGACAAAAACTGTGTATGTTTAAAGGAAGCCTGGGAAATCAAATTTGCCAGGATTAAATTACTTTTAAGTGGCCACTGTAAGAATATGCTTGATAATAAGTGATTGTTCTTTCAGACATACGCAAGGCTTGGCTACTAGGATTTGCAAGAATTCTGAGACGAATATCTGAGGATGCAAGTTGCAACGTAATGTCGAACACATTTTCCAGTCACATAATACCAAACGACTGTGTGAAGTCACATAATATTAACAAGTATAAAACCAAGTAACTTGAAGTACCCAATTAGAAAGATGCCTTGCTTTGAAATTGGAACTAAAGAAGATTTGGAATAGTGAAAACATTCAAATAATAATCATCATTTTCAGGGCATTAGGAATTGTTAACACAATGTTTAGAGCTCGATTAAAGAGAAGTAGTATGAGATGTATTATTAGAGAAATGCAAAAAGCAACACTGCTTGGCAAAAGGAAGAATAACTAGAAAATTACTGGACACCTGACGGGACAGGGAGTTACTATGTCATCACTCAGTCAGACGTATTTAGACAGATGAACATAATAATTGACAAAGATCAATAAACATAGATACTAAACTGACAAAACTTTTGTATCGAAAGTTCTTTTCTCCCTTCCAAAATCCATTTTACTTATAATATCTTATTTCAAAGTGTTTATGGACCTGACAAATTTTTCTACTCCAAGCAAATAAAAAAAACGATTGGTCCATTTGTAGATCAGTTGATCTGACCATGAAAGGGAAAATGGTCATTCTGTGTGAATGTCTGCCTTAAATACATAATTAGGATAAGATGTCTATTAACAGGGACCTAAGGAAAAGTGGCGAATTAGGTTAAGGGTTGCACAATAATTGATGAGCATTGCCTCAATAGATCAGGTGGTGGAGCACATGGCCATGTGAACCACAGGCACTGGTTCGAATTGGACACAAATCCATTTTAGTTTTGCGCGACAGTTCCATCTGAAATAAATATACAATAAAATCTTCATATTTATCTGCGATTCCTCTTCGAAGAATTTATACTCTTGATATTACGTGTCTTTTAATTCTTGTCTTGTAAATGTTTGTATATATATATATATATATATATATATATATATATATATATATAAGATATGATAAGTAGGAAAGAATCAAAAAACTACACAGTCTACACAGTTTGATTCTTTCCTACTTATCATATCTTATATTACGCTCTGCATTTATGTATTGAGCACTTTAATACGGATAACCGAATCGAAAGCTTTATATATATATATATATATATATATATATATATATATATATATATATATATATATATATTTATATTTATATATGAGTTTTACATTTCCTGAAGAGTGAATAAAATCACGAAACAGGCTTGTCGAAATGGACTGTGTAGTTTTTTTATTCTTTCCAACTTATCATATCTTATATATATATATATATATATATATATATATATATATATATATACAAGCATGTCTATAAAAATACATTTCCTTAATATTTCTGAAAATTAGCTTATAAGCTGCTATGAAGAAGAGCAGAATATTGACTTTTAGAAGAATCAATCGCCTTAGATCTAAACACTTTACCAAGAGACTTCAAGGAGACTGAGACCAAATTTAATCTGATAAGCTGGAGACACGCTAAAATGATTCGTGTCAAAGATATTGACAAGTTTGACTCTTTTACTAAACTAAATCTGAGAATATATTACTTTCTGCTAAATTCCTTGTCTTAATCTTTTTGTTATGAAGATGCTAATTGGCTTAACATTGAGTTAGGAAAAAGAGACATTTGTCATACGCTGCAGCATTTAACAAAATGTGTCAGGAAAACAACAATTATGTCGGAAGTTGACACTAATCACGATTAAGAAAAATTAACTGTAAATTCTAAATAAACGTGTTAGGACAGAATGTTATATTAGATATTGAATCTCAATTAACCTCATAAAAACCAGACGCTTTTTTGCTCCTTGATATTACATACTTTCCTGTAAACATTACAACATCCATACTGAAAAGGGTAATCCTGGGGATAAAACTCTGGTATTTTTTTTCCGCATATTTCCACTATGTGTTAGGAAAGTGAAACGTGTACAGCTCCTGTTGTTCTCTAGTTCTTTTCATATCAATGATAGTGGAGTGCTCTATGGGAAAATAGCTGTCTTGTACCTTCTGGTTATATGCAGAACTAACACCCTCCCCACATCCATCAGAAATATTTCGCTGGACCCTACCTGATATATGTTTTAAAGAAAATTCGGAAATCACTGCCATCGAGCTGATACACCCGTATGAAACTAAATACCGAGTTATTGCGAGAATACATCTTTGCATTCCAATGTCACAGTTCACCCTTATTCTTCTTGAGGTTACTAGTCTGGGGCTTGTTACAGAAAACACAAACAATCTCGAAAAGCAAAACTTAAATTCACCGTACAATATAAATATTATTCAAGAAGTTTCAATTCTATTTAATTTACAGTGGGAGAAACAAAGTATGGATACACTATGAACTGTTAGCATATGAATAAAAAAATGAATAGTTTAGTTAAAATAGAAGGCCTTTAAATTATAGAGAACTTCTATTGAAATTTCAAATGGTAATTTAATGTTTGTTGGTATTGTTGTTTTGTGATTGATATATTTTAAACATGAAATTTATCTATTATGGCGGTTGCATAAAAGACACTGTTAAAAATTATCATCATCATTATTATTACTATAATAATAACAATTATTATTATTATTATTATTATTATTATTATTATTATTAGTAGTAGTAGTAGTAGTAGTAGTAGTAGTAGTAGTAGTAGTAGTAGTAGTAGTTAAGCAAAATAGCTACAACAATGGACTATCAAATATTGTTGTTTCAAATAGGACTTAATGTCTTCCATACAAAAAACCCAAACAATCCAGTCAGAATTAATTTTTCATGTTCCATGAGTCTTGAAAGTACTTTTTCGATCATGTTTTCACTGTGCATTAATACAGCTTTCTACATCTCTGCAAGTGTTACCTCAGCTAACCTTGCTCGTGCTAAGTCTTCGTTAAATATAATTTCCATATCACATATCATACACTTCTTTTTTACCACCACCAAGAACACCAATGCCTACAGCAACATTAGTTTTATCATATCCAGATCTCCTTCCTCTTAATTCAAATACAAATTGTTCATACTTTACCAATTCCTCATTTCTTTTACCTACTATATTTATTTGCTGTGGACATGCCATATCACAAATCCAAACCTTATTCCTTTCTTTGTCTTCCAGTACCAGATTTGGTCTTTTAGATGTTCTTGTTTTACGTAATCTGAACTCAAAATCCTAAACTAACTTGATACTACTGTTTTCCAACACTTGTCCTTTCACCCAGTTTTACTTAAAGCACTTTGTTTCTTTTCCTACCAACCAGAATGTCTTTCCTTATGTAATTGCCATCACCATTAACACCCTATTATGTCGTGCCAAATACTCACTATTAGCTATACTCTTACTTCCAGCAACAAGGTACTTGACGTCACTAAATTCTCCGCATAGTCTACATCTCATTTTCAATCAGTCCACTTCCTCCCTTTCATCCTCTTGTTTCCGCCACGTGCTTTATCATTGTCATTATTGACGCTGTCTTTTTTGGTGTTAATCTCTATTCCCACCAAAGATAGCATTTCTGTTCTAGTCTTCTATATAAATCACGTTATAATTCTTTTTGTTGGTAAGTTTCCTTTTTTTTATTTTCCGCATCCTTCATCAATTCTGTCTTCATCGTCTTTCCTATTGGTGTCCATTCTAATTCTAGTAATACTCTCTCTAGCTTTACATTATTCTCTGGAACTTCTAATGACGTAGCCATATTTATTATTGCTTCTAATGTTTTTTCAATCTCAGCTAGTTCATTCAGTTAATCTATTGTCATTTTGCGAATATGCATTGGATAGGCTGTCACTGTAATAACTTTAGATTTAATATTGTATCATGTTTTCATCATGTAATTCGGATTTGATTAGCAGAGTCAGCCTTTTGGTCATTTCTCATTTAACTCTTACATACATCGGCTTTGTTTTGGCAGCATCGACTTTCTCTACTCTAAACACATTTCCTTCTGATCTGGGTCTTACGTCTTCATTATAATGAATATTATTATTATCATCATCATCATTTGCCTTTAATTTTGTTCAAATCTCTCTTGCCCAATGTGTATGGAATCTTCTTGCTACACTTAGCTTTTAAATTAGGGCATGTCTTAAGAAGATGTTGATATATTCACCATTTGCAGATTAATAACTTTCAACTGATAGAGTATAGACAACGGTCTTTAATATCAGTGACAAAAGAGCAGTAAAAAAATAACCGTAACTTTACGAAACTAGATTCCAATCATAGTTTCAACAGCTTTTGTCTTGCGTCAAACAATGCTCCTCACTCAATGAACACAATGTAGAGTGGGTTCCAATGTCATTCCAATAGAAATATCATATTATTTGATAGCTACATTTTCTTTTAATCCAATGCAGAGGTTTTTCTTCTTGTTGCATGGCTTTGCAAGTTACTCAACTAGGCATTAAAAAAGTGAAGGGTATCACCCTTCACGTGTTAATAACGTCCTTAGCAAACTGATCTTCTGTCTATTTTTCTTAGTTTTGAATTTTTCTTTAAATAAAATATCAATGGGACCTTGGAAATTTTTATACAAAAAAGGTATTCTTTATTTTTATTTTTTATTTTGTGAAGGAATTATTTTACCTGGTGAATTTGATCATTCTTCTCTGCACTTTTGTTCAAAGGAAAAATGCTATTTTCCTGTTGCTAGACTCGACGACGAAGAAGAAGGTGTTAGATATGTGTTAAGCTTAAAATAGTACCTATCTGTTCTCTTTGTCTCTTTTCTTATTCTCGTTTAGTTTTCTCAAATCTTGACGTTCTTTCTGCAGATCTATCAAAAGTAAAAGAATGTGAATTACGCACAAAGCAAGGAAAGAAAGTAAGAAAGTAAGAAAGAAAGAAAGAAAGACATTCAAACCCGGGTCAAAAGTTCCCCCTGATGACCAGTTTGTGGATCTGGAAAACTACGCTTCATACCAAGAACCTCTATTTATGAAATGAATTAGAGTGGTAATGTTATTGACAAAGCTTGGTTGCTAAGTATTGTTGAAGTTTATTAGAAAGTTTAATGTGTTATAAACAGTGTCACATCTCAACATTCACCAAGTGTACATAACTAATAACCAAGTAAATAGATAACAAACTAGGTGTGAGTCAAACAAAGAAGTTAGTTCAAGTCAGACTGCAATTCCTCGCTCACAGAAAAGATCCGCTTTATTGTCCATATGTGTCTCTTTATAAATATACTTGAAGAATATCTCTCATTTAGGTGGTAACATATTTTATAAAAAAAGCTTTGCTATTTCATATTTGTTACATTTAATTATTTACATTTTATATGCAAATGCCAAAATGCTGAAATGCTTGAATCGTCTCTGAAGGGATTCTATCATAAAAAGATCCAGAAACATTTTGGTAAAAACATTTGTTTTGAAATATAGATNATTAAAAAAGTGAAGGGTATCACCCTTCACTTGTTAGTAACTTCCTTAGCAAACTGATCTTCAGTCTATTTTTCTTAGTTTTGAATTTTTCTTTAAATAAAATATCAATGGTACCTTGGGAATTTTTATACAAAAAAGGTATTCTTTATTTTTATTTTTTATTTTGTGAAGGAATTATTTTACCTGGTGAATTTGATCATTCTTCTCTGCACTTTTGTTCAAAGGAAAAATGCTATTTTCCTGTTGCTAGACTCGACGACGAAGAAGAAGGTGTTAGATATGTGTTAAGCTTAAAATAGTACCTATCTGTTCTCTTTGTCTCTTTTCTTATTCTCGTTTAGTTTTCTCAAATCTTGACGTTCTTTCTGCAGATCTATCAAAAGTAAAAGAATGTGAATTACGCACAAAGCAAGGAAAGAAAGTAAGAAAGTAAGAAAGAAAGAAAGAAAGACATTCAAACCCGGGTCAAAAGTTCCCCCTGATGACCAGTTTGTGGATCTGGAAAACTACGCTTCATACCAAGAACCTCTATTTATGAAATGAATTAGAGTGGTAATGTTATTGACAAAGCTTGGTTGCTAAGTATTGTTGAAGTTTATTAGAAAGTTTAATGTGTTATAAACAGTGTCACATCTCAACATTCACCAAGTGTACATAACTAATAACCAAGTAAATAGATAACAAACTAGGTGTGAGTCAAACAAAGAAGTTAGTTCAAGTCAGACTGCAATTCCTCGCTCACAGAAAAGATCCGCTTTATTGTCCATATGTGTCTCTTTATAAATATACTTGAAGAATATCTCTCATTTAGGTGGTAACATATTTTATAAAAAAAGCTTTGCTATTTCATATTTGTTACATTTAATTATTTACATTTTATATGCAAATGCCAAAATGCTGAAATGCTTGAATCGTCTCTGAAGGGATTCTATCATAAAAAGATCCAGAAACATTTTGGTAAAAACATTTGTTTTGAAATATAGATATGTAAGCATGACTATCAGAAATACTAAAAATGCAACAGAAATGAAAGAAAAAGTCATTTGTTTTCAAATATAGATATGTAAGCATGACTATCAGAAATACTAAAAATGCAACAGATATGAAAGAAAAAGTCATTTGTTTTCAAATATAGATATGTAAGCATGACTATCAGAAATACTAAAAATGCAACAGAAATGAAAGAAAAAGTCATTTGTTTTCAAATATAGATATGTAAGCATGACTATCAGAAATACTAAAAATGCAACAGATATGAAAGAAAAAGTCATTTGTTTTCAAATATAGATATGTAAGCATGACTATCAGAAATACTAAAAATGCAACAGATATGAAAGAAAAAGTCATTTGTTTTCAAATATAGATATGTAAGCATGACTATCAGAAATACTAAAAATGCAACAGATATGAAAGAAAAAGTCATTTGTTTTCAAATATAGATATGTAAGCATGACTATCAGAAATACTAAAAATGCAACAGATATGAAAGAAAAAGTCATTTGTTTTCAAATATAGATATGTAAGCATGACTATCAGAAATACTAAAAATGCAACAGATATGAAAGAAAAAGTCATTTGTTTTCAAATATAGATATGTAAGCATGACTATCAGAAATACTAAAAATGCAACAGATATGAAAGAAAAAGTCATTTGTTTTCAAATATAGATATGTAAGCATGACTATCAGAAATACTAAAAATGCAACAGATATGAAAGAAAAAGTCATTTGTTTTCAAATATAGATATGTAAGCATGACTATCAGAAATACTAAAAATGCAACAGATATGAAAGAAAAAGTCATTTGTTTTCAAATATAGATATGTAAGCATGACTATCAGAAATACTAAAAATGCAACAGATATGAAAGAAAAAGTCATTTGTTTTCAAATATAGATATGTAAGCATGACTATCAGAAATACTAAAAATGCAACAGATATGAAAGAAAAAGTCATTTGTTTTCAAATATAGATATGTAAGCATGACTATCAGAAATACTAAAAATGCAACAGATATGAAAGAAAAAGTCATTTGTTTTCAAATATAGATATGTAAGCATGACTATCAGAAATACTAAAAATGCAACAGATATGAAAGAAAAAGTCATTTGTTTTCAAATATAGATATGTAAGCATGACTATCAGAAATACTAAAAATGCAACATATATGAAAGAAAAAGTCATTTGTTTTCAAATATAGATATGTAAGCATGACTATCAGAAATACTAAAATGCAACAGATATGAAAGAAAAAGTCATTTGTTTTGAAATATAGATATGTAAGCATGACTATCAGAAATACTAAAAATGCAACAGATATGAAAGAAAAAGTCATTTGTTTTGAAAATGAAGTGATCTTTAGAATCTCTTAAATTTCCCAAAGATGGTACAATGTAACGTATGGCTACTATTGTTTATCATAAGCACGGCCATAAGACACAGAGCCCTTTGCAAGCTCTTTCAACAACACGTTGGCAATAAGTTCTGATGATATCAGACCACATAGAAATAAGAGCCCTTACACACCAGTAGCAACAGACAGTCAAAAACGAGTGGACTCAGCTGCACAAACAAAAATAAATTGCTTTATTAAGTTGTGTCAACGTCGAAGTTTGACACAAATTAATATTTTTCTTATTTTTGTTCATTTCTGGCAAAACTGCAAGTAATCAAAATTGTTTGTTGTCAGTTATGAGAGGTAAAGACAAATAAAATGAGATGACATTTAAGAGAGGAGGTAAAAAATGGAAGCACACAGGAGGACGGAAGGGAATCCGAATGTTTTTATGTACAAAGAGAGAAGCTGGTAAATATGAAGTTTTCTTGTAAGCTAGTTCAAAGACAATATTCAGATGAGTAGAAATAGCAAGATGTGTAGATCGCTTGAAGACTTTCAATAAAAAAACCAAAAGAAGAAAATTATTGGAATATTTTCTTTCAAAGTCTTTTGAACAAAGAGAGAAATGCAACAATTAGACAATAAAAATGAGGAAGAGAGAAAAAGCCAGAGATCACTCAGAGTGTTTTTTTAAGTATTAGTGACAGAGTGTTAAAATCAACAGCATATCATGAGCAAAATTCTCCAGCCTTAGCAACGTTCCTTTAAATACTAAATCCAAATCATTTTCATGTTATAAGTGCCATCTTATTTATTGAATACATAATTTCTGAGAATAGGGAAAATAAAGAAACGAACTATAATAGAGAGTAAAAAGTAAAAAGAGAAAAATGAAATAAAAAAGGTACCTCTCCACGTCAATATAGAGGTAAGAGAATACTTAAAGTTCCAATGAAAGAGCTAAGAAAAGTGGTGTTTAACCTGTTTCTCAGGCAATCAACACATGGATGTTTTGTTTGTATCTGTCTGGCTATGTAGATATTTTTATTCTATATAGACAGTTAGCAAATGTTTGCCTTCACGATAATATACGTGGGTACAAACGTTACGATGCAGCAAATGCATTGATTTCTACAATTTCAATAATGGTGGAAACTGTTAATTGCAAGGAATCTATTTTTTAATATTCCAATGATGTCATTGAGTACTCATACCACAGACCAATATTACCATATTACCGATGGATGAGACAACAATTACACGAAACCTATTGATAATAAAAAGATCAATTCTTGATCCCTTAACTTCAAACGCTAGTTCAAGAATAGAACTATAAACATTGAAGCAGCTGGTGAAGGAAAATGGTACACATAGAAGTGTGAAAGGTATTGTCCATTCCATTTCCTTGGTCTCATTTAAGGGACCATTCGGAAGAAAGATAAGAAGGATGAGAATCATTTGACATCTTTACGTCAGTGTGGCAAAGTACACGCTCTTGACGAAATTATTTTTGGCGAAAAGATGCCTCTATTATAGCAAACTAAATCTATTGTAGAAAATGCAATAGAAAATGACTGAAAAAGCGTAGGAAGCGATGTAACTTTATTTGTGAACAGCAGAATATCTGGTAATACACAAACGTTTCTCAAAAAGCTGTTGGTCAGAAGTTTGATATCTTATCTCAGTAACCATGTATGATATCAAAACATCAAACTGAAACTTAATTTGTTTACATTTTTTTAATATTCATAAAAAGTAGGTTTTATTAATAGATATTATCTCGTGTCATTGCTTATTCTGTACTTTCATCCAAAAAAACCTCACTTTCCGAGAACCATGCATTATCTTCTTCTTTTAATTTAGTTTATACAGAAAAATTGTTTCTTTCTTTGAGAAAATATGAAAAATAACAAAAAAAGCAAAGGAAAAGAAAAAGGTTGATTTTACGGGATTTTTATTTCAGGAAAACGCAATATGGACCCTAAAACTGAAAACCTTTTTATAAGTGAAGATCAGTACGTAGAATGTTAACCCAAAGAATAAAAAATTTAAAATGAAATGCAACTCAGTGCTTTAAGGGTAGGAGCCAAAAAATTGTAAGAGAAGAATATCATTATTTTTGGTTGATGTTTCACAGAAATTTTGATGGGATATTGTTTCCTTCATTTCTTAAAGTCTCTGTGAAAATAACTGTTCTCCCGGTATCCTAACATGGTTACTAAAATAAACATTTACTATTTAAGGAAATAGCTGCTTGAAAAGACGAACCAAGTGATTTTCCTTTAGTGGCCTGTAGTTTTGGGCCTCAACAAACTGGCCGAGCAATTTATTAATGAAATATTTTAAAACCAAAAAAAGAATCTTCATATATTGTGGAACCACTTGATTAAAATGACTAGTGCACGAAAGCATACCTTGCTATCCTAACTCATACTAATATATCTTATACTATACAATAGGACACGATACTATACTATACTACACTTTACGATAGCATACTATGCAATACGATAGTATACTATACTTTATGATATTATATCACACTATATTGTACTTTACCATACCATACTAAACTAGCTATATTTAACTACACTGCAACAGTTACCTGAAACTTGTTATTGATATTTGTCGGTGATATTAAACGGTAAAATTATTTAGAAATAGGATTTTATCCAAAACGATTAAAATAGACAGCTCAAAATTGCTATTTCATGATGATGATGATGATAATAATAATGATAATAATTATTATTATAATGATGATAATGGTGATTATGATGATCAGTGACTTGCCTTTCTTTTGTTTCTAATGACTATTTTGGTTCAGTATGGTATATTGTATGCTTTAATTGCTATAATATGCAGCATATTGTCACCAGCAGCTATTTACATTATATTAATGTAAAATCAAAAGCTGCAATGTTAGAAAATTACTTTGTTGTGCAAATCATATTTTTGTATTTGATTTTAAATGGTTAAACATCAACACGGTGTACCTTCAGGGGCGACGGAGAAAAGTACGCGATAACCGAAGTACGCAATATCGAAAATGCCTGTTTCCTTTAATGAACCCAATTAATTATAATGTAAAGAGCTACGATATAAACTCTTGCTTGTGAAAATAGCATTTACAGAAGTGCACTCCACAAATGCATGAGTTCATATTGATACTGTAGCCACTTAACTACAGAACATGTACATAATTGTTTTCTTCAATACAGTAAATGTTTTTATGTCTTACTGTAATCATAGAGTACTACACGCATGGTACTTACTACATGCACAGTTCACCGCTACATCTACTACTACACAAAGAAATCAGGTTAACGAGGTTAGCCAATTTGTCAACTGCAGTGATTGTTGATTTATACAAAGGCCCGATTGAAGGTCAAATGTTTTTAATATCTGGAAGGTTCATTTCTGGTAACCATTGAGACTACAGCAATGACTATAAGTTCACTATCTTTATCGCTGCTTTTTTCCTTTATATTTCCTTCGTGGAATTTCTGTGACAATGTTAATCATGCAGCAGTTTCCAGGTCATTGTCAAATACTCATGTACTCGTCTTGAGAAAGGCACCTGTTTCCTTTCGCTGACCACAAATGTTTCTGCTGAAGTCCTTCTTGCCAAATATCAACGTCATTGTCATCCTCTGTGGACGTCTCGTTGAATGAAATATGTTCAAAACATTTTGTTACAGTCAATTCAGCGACAACTTACCATGAACTGTGCTGTGTAAAAATGTATTCCACTAAATCAAATTCAAACTTTTTCTGGCTGTCATGGGCACAAATGATTTTGCTAATATGCTTTTTCCTGTAGAATTACTTCATGGTGTTAATAATGCCACTATCACAGGCTGCGTTTTCGATGTAGAGGTAGGTGGTAGAAAGTCTAATTTGATTCTCTTAGAATCTGTTTAATCTGTTTCATGATGATGAACGAGACAACTCTCTTGCTCTGACTTGTGAACTTGCTTATCCAAAACGTGAATTAATTCTTCAGACAGCTAACTTGTCACCCAAGACTTCTTGTTAAATCGGTGGATTACCAGTAACTTCTTATGCTTTCTTGAGTGGCCATGCATTGACTGACTTTCCTATCATAAGTAACGGAAGCTGTTTTCGGGCCATTGATGCAGTGCACAATACGGTAATTCTTTCTGTTGAATTTTGGCCGCCAAAGCATTTTTCCACCTTTAAACCAAATGACTTATCTAGTGGTAACCTCGAAAACATTCCAGTCTTTAACCCAACAATTCAGAGAAAATGGTCTTATTTCAGGTTTTCAGAATTGGAATCAACAAAATGTGCTTTCTTTTGCTAACTTTTTCTCACGAAATTCATGACGAATTTTCCAAAGACCGAGGTCTCCTATAGTTGCACACTCAAAAATGACACATTCCTGCATGTTCCTTTATCTAAATGTACTGATAATCTTGTTTGCCTTCTCTAACAAAATCTGGCCACTTACTTGATGCTTGAGTTGCGGGCCTCTTTGAACCAATTCAGCAGTGCCTAATCGAGGGACACATTGTTAGAAAAGCTCTCACTTTTTAGTTCATTTGCCTGTTGCAGGCTTCGTAGGAAACGATGATTTTCCGCTTGTTTCTGTTGATGCTACTTGATATTGTGGTTTTCAGTGAGGTTCTTTTTACTGCATATTTCACTCTGCGTCTTGGCACTTTCATGTTCCCATATGATTTAATATTTTTTTCTACAGAAAGTGCAGTGCGTTTCTTAGACCTGTCGCCGAAAATAACACTGACTGCAGTGTTCCATAGTAAAAGTTTTCCGTGAGTATGTTGAAAAGTCTTGCCTTGGCGTGCCTGGATTACTTCAAGGGTTTTCTTACTCTCTTTGTTACATGATCGGATTTTGAAACGACTTAATCGCAGGTAACAATGTCACACATTTACGACCGACAGATATCTGGCAGTGTCATACCAAGCCAGGGTTTGTTGTTCGTCACAAAACCTGCAGGCACAGTAGTTCGATATAATCCATTTGCTAGCCTTTGTTTCTTTTTCTAATATTAGTAAGATATTGTATAGAATTTAAAGCTGAGAATATTTCTTGACATAGGACTTAAAATCCTCAACAATCAATTGATTTACGATGTTACTGTCGACTTTTTCCCAGATGGATTTAATTAATAAGCTTTGTGTAATCAGATTTTTAATTAGATAAAATTCATCAGGTAGATGGATTTGCTTTAACGCTTCACGAGTTGAACTGAATTGATTATCACTGAATTGATTTACGAAACTCATGAATACTATGATGGTTGGATTTGCTAAGTTTATTTCTAAATCTCACTTTGCAATGCGTGTGTATTATAGATGGTAATAGAAGTCTAAACCCAAATTTACGTTTGGACTGCGTTACAATATTTAGTGTTCAGATTACAGGTATTTCGAGTCAAACCATTTTAAATCTTGATCTGAAATCGTCAATATTGTTTTTCATCCAATTATTCGATATTTTATTGACTATAAGATGCCAAAAGATTTTTGATAGGGTCTGTTGCTGGTAAAGTTTTAACTTGTTCTTTGAGTGGGGAGGCAATTCATGGATGGTTTCGGTTGGCTCAATAACAATTTCTGTTAATTCATTTTGATGTTTCTCGTCTGCTATTCGAAGATCGAAGTGACGATAAAGGTAGGAAAAATAATCATTACGTTTTATTGGTGGGACAAGCACATTACCTAACTAAAGTTTCAGGCTGGTACTATCTTGATGAGGTGCCTTTCTTACGGATACCAAATGAATGACACTTTCTGGCTTTGATTGTCATATCTTATTACCTGCACCATTTATTGAAAAGGTTTCATAAAATCTGATTTTCGCTTCCCAATGACGTTACTGCTTTCACATCCCGGCAAACTGAGGTCAGATGCGTAGAAGCAATTATTTCCATAGTTAATATTCAAATGTTTTGTATTTATCATTCCATACTAATGGTGAGAACGAATCTCCATAATGAACATCTTTCTCAGCAATAATGTATTTATAATAATAGCAATAATAATAGTAATCATAACAGTATAAAAAAAATTTAGGCATGTAAGTAAAGGAAATAGTTACAGAATGTAAAGATCACAGAACAAAATAACGAAAGAATAGCTGGAAGGAGAAAGTCCTCCATGGCCAGTTTATACGCCAGAGTGTAGATTGTAGCTAGCTGATCGAAAACAAACCATTGGGACAAACCACTTTAAAGAGAAAATCCACAAAACACTTGAAGACAGTTAATGATGAATGTGTGGTAACTTGATGAAACTATTGATCAATTTATACCTGGACAGAGCAGAAGGAGAAAGAGAAAATTGATACATGTTAGGATTTGAAAAGGGAATTCCACAAGCCATGGAATATGAAAGTAAAGATAACCCCTATAGTTATCGGGGAATCGGAAACACCAAAAAAGGACACCAAAAGAAAAGTGAAAGGACAGGGAATCTAGACAAGAATTAAAGACGTACAGGAAACTGTAATATAGCATTCTGAAAGGATCCTGATAACAGTCCTTAAAAATTGAGTGGACTTGTTGCCATCAATGTTAAGAGAACATTACCACTGAATCAACATACTGTGAGATGCTTATAAATATATTTATATAAGAACAGATAAAATGAGAAATAGTTGTAGGAAACACTAGAAACGGATAGGGCTTGTGACACGCTGGCAGAGAACCAGAAGACGAAATTCTGTGACTGGCCTCTATCACCCTAGCAAAAGTAATGAACGATGACACCACAAACATTGCTATTGCTATGACACGGTCCTTTGTGGAAAGAAAAAATGGATAGTAATGGTAATAACAATTATCATCCTCATCATCATGATTAGCAAAATAATAATATAGAAAGTAAGTATCTAATTTTGGTATGACAATCTCAAGTGGCAACAACAAATACGAAAAAAACTTTGGAAAAGTAAACAAATCCCAGAATATGAAAATTTAAAACACCAAACACCTACGAAGAATGTCTACAATAACAAAAGCAGAGAAAATTAAACATTAGCAATGATGAAGAGGTGCACTGAATGATTTATTTTAAAAATACCAGGAACTATCAATCTTTAAAAATTACAGAAACACAGGGTATTGCACGCAAAAAGGACTATAAATACATCCCAAGAAAAGAAGATGGAAGAGGATTGCTTAATGTGGAAGGTGTTGAAAGTCTCGCAGTTATTAGAATTGAGAGATATGTATGCAACAGTGGCGAAAGGTTTGCTAAGAGCAGTTAGAGTGGCAAATGAATATAAAAGAGAAAGCAAAGTTAAGTATAAGTTGTGGCAAAGGAATGAAAGACATCAAGCTTGGAATCAAAATACCTTACATGGGCAGTTTTTAAGACCAACGGAAAATGAAGCAGGCAAGGATAAATGGAATTGGCTTAGAAATGCAGGGATGTAAAGAGGAACGGAATAAATGATAATGGCTGCACAGGTACAAGCAATACGTACTAACATAATTAACGCAAAAATCGACAAAATACAAGAAGAAAGTAATTGCCTACCGTGTGGACAGTTAGATGAGACGGCGAGTCATATCACTAGTGAATGCAGTAAATTGGCTCAAAAAGAGTACAAACGTTGACATGATTGGGTTGGAAAGCGATTCCATTGGGAAATGTGTAAAAATGAGATCGAAGTAAAGCCAAAGTGGTACAAACATCAACCAGAACCAGTACAAGAAAATGAGAGATGTAAGATTTGACAGGATTTGAACATCCACACTGACCATGTGATTGAAGCTTGGATTTCTAATATGATTGTGATATACAAAGAAACGAAATCCACTAAAATAAGAGACGTTGCTGTTCCCTATGATAAAAGAGTAAACTCCAAGAAGGCAGAAAATATTGAGGAGTATAAAGACCTTGAACGAGAGATAAAGAAGTTATGGGACATGAGGGTGACTGTCATTTCAATAGTAATAACAACACTTGGAACATGACCAAAGAAAATAAAGAAGAGATTTTAGGACACCGGTATAAAGACGTGGGTTGCTGAGTTGCAAAAAACTGTGATATTACATTCTGGCATGATTCTGAGATTCTCAAGATTTGAAAAAATCTTCTTGATGCCAAACCCTGTGAATACATTACCACTGAAATTTAGTAAGAGACGAATGTAAAAAAATAAAAATAATAATACGTTTTTCAACCTTCATCTGTTTTCGTTCAAATATTTCACTACAATTTCGCATCGTCTTCTTTTATTAATGAATAATGGCTTGTGTAAAAAGATTTCATTCATTATTTTGCACTACAAAGATTGTAAGACAGGTTCAACATACCAAGGGTCGCTGAGTGCAACTTGCTCTTTAGAAAATATACTAGAATTTTTCTGCTAAATAAAAACAATAACAGTACTGATAATAATACTAAAAATATTGATAATAATAACGATGATTATGGTAATAATATTATAATTATTATCATCATTATTTATCATTATTTTCATTATTATTATTAATATTGTTCATATTATTAACATTATGTTCCTCTGTACTCTTTACCTGTAAACAGGGCATCCCAATAACTAACTACCTGTCACTAAGAGGTTTAGAGTACCAATGCCTACAGCAACATTAGTTTTATCATATCCAGATCTCCTTCCTCTTAATTCAAATACAAATTGTTCATACTTTACCAATTCCTCATTTCTTTTACCTACTATATTTATTTGCTGTGGACATGCCATATCACAAATCCAAACCTTATTCCTTTCTTTGTCTTCCAGTACCAGATTTGGTCTTCTAGATGTTCTTGTTTTACGTAATCTGAACTCAAAATCCCAAACTAACTTGACACTACTGTTTTCCAACACTTGTCCTTTCACCCAGTTTTACTTAAAGCACTTTGTTTCTTTTCCTACCAACCAGAATGTCTTTCCTTATGTAATTGCCATCACCATTAACACCCTATTATGTCGTGCCAAATACTCACTATTAGCTATACTCTTACTTCCAGCAACAAGGTACTTGACGTCACTAAATTCTCCGCATAGTCTACATCTCATTTTCAATCAGTCCTCTTCCTCCCTCCCATCATTAGGTCACTTGGGTGACCTTTTTGCAAATTTGTTCCGATTACTCTCTTTTTAAAATGCCATTCTCACATAAGAGGTACGATATAATGTCAAAAAATGTTAATGGCTTACTTTGTTCACCCTTGCACTATCATCAGCATAATTATCCTTATATATTCATGTATATACTACTACTATTCCCTATTTAAAGCAACGTCCCAAATGGAGTGTGATCTAGTAACAACTACTTAGTCTACAAATCGTTGGAGCCCACACTGTGTTGAGAGGAACTCGAATAATATCTTGGCTATGAGAAGGGATTAGGGTGGGAATCTGTCAACCCCTATTTACAAGAGCTTGAATTAAACATTAACAAACTTGGAATCCAAAGATTTCTTTCACCTGCATTTGGTAATATCAAGGGAAGGAAAAGCGGTTAGAAGGAAACAAAATGGTGAAGAGAGCTGTGACAACTTTTAAATAGGAAAAAAGCAAGCAAAGCATGACTATATGAAAATCAGTAAAAATTACTCTGATTGTGGAAATAAATGACCCTTTCCTATTTTTTTTTATTTAGATTTTTGAAGGCCTCTGCCTCTTATTTGAAACTCCCTTGCATTAAATAATAGTTGGAAATCTGCTTAAGTCACATTTGTTTATGTCAATGGGTTCCAGTTTCAACTAATGACCCTTCTGCCACAAGTAGGTGACTGGAATAAAATGAGCTGTTGGAAAGTGTTCTTTTAATATCCCAAGGGGCTTTAAAATACTGCTGACTGACCCTCGAATCTGTGCAAAAAAGGATTGTTTTCTTATTATTGAAAAAAACGCCTTGAAGCCTTGAAAAAAACCACATGAAATTAGTCTTTAAAATTCAAAATAATTTATGCCAAAAACAACATAATAACTTTTGGTTTCCCTAATTTTCGATTTTTTTTCTTAAAAAGTGAATTAGTGAATAGAATTTTTACTCACCGCATTTCCACATTCCTGAAAAAGCGTTGCATGGCCTGGCTTGCCACTGAGATATTTCTAAATCAAATACGTATGGGACAGTTGGTTGGCATGCAATATTGTCCTGGGTAGATTAAAAGGCCAATTTATGCTCAACCTTCAATTCTTTTTGTCTCTTAATCAACTTTAATCAGTGTTCGCTTATGTTGATTATATGGTAAGTTATGAAAGTTCTTCTTTCGCGAAGATACCTTTTGAATTCTCTTGAAATCGAATTCGACGGATGGCTTGAATTGCGCTGTCCTAGAACTTTCATGTCTCCTCCGTAAAATGAAATTATTGTTTTCAAATCGTCAAGTTTGCGTTCATACCAGTGTAAATAAAGCCCCATTTACATTAAATAAAAATCAATAAACATTAAAAAAAATAAATAAAATTCCATTTTGTTCAAAGGGCCTGGAGACCTGATTCAGTATACCTTGTTCTCTTCTGTATATCCAAGCAACTTTCATGTTTCTTGTGTGGTAAAAAGTGCCAATCAAAAGCTGCTTTTAGTTGCCATGCCAATTCATAGCATACAGAAAGGGAAAAGGCTAAATCAACAGCCGAGGATGTAAGCAAATAGACCATTGACGATCTTGTGCAGGAAAGCTGTGCAGACGTGACTGAAGACCTGTGTTTCCCTTCTGAATTTCGTCTAAGTTTTAAAGCTCTCTTATTTTTGTTAAGCCATCAAAGTGAAGATCAAAACGGCATTGTGGATAACGTTGCTTCTCAAGATATCTTTTTAAATCATAGAGGTAATGTTAAAGAATTAGTCATAAGATTTTTCTTGAGTGAAGTCACTAAATCAGCTATGCTTTTTAAACCAACTGGGTAGCCATGCAGTTGATTTAAACAATGCGCACGACATCCTTTCTGATCATGGAGTTTCCAGACTAGTGTTTTTCTATTGACCATGATGTGTCCAACCAAGAAGTGGTAAGTAGAGCATCAACAGAAAGAAATATTATTGAAATTATATGAAAGAGACAGACAGGATTTTGGGGTCACATTATGAGGAAGGCTGGTAAAAAAAATTTCTATTGGTACCATTCCCAAATTGGTGACATCTCTATTCTCTTCCCTGATGAGCCAGCTCCCAGTAGTTCAGCGGAACAACAGCAGACCGGTAACAAGAATGTCATGAGTGCAGATTTCGCATAGGACAATATTGCTTCTCACAAGCTCCCAACAAATTATTTCACTACAATTGGTGGCCACGGCGTGAGACAATCAGGCAGCAAATTCAGAGGAAAAATTTCTCTCGCTTTGCTCAACAACAAAAAACAATTGCCACTTGAATTTCACATGTCAGCCATGACACATCTCACCACAGCCAGCCCCAGCTTTGCAACTCATCAAGTTCGGCTTCACTGATCAAGACACATTCGCGGTCACTGACATAACATAAAAATGTCTGTTATTTGAATATCAAAGCCCATCACTTCACCTCTTTGGGAAGAGCTCTGTAGTGATATCATTCACGATCTGGTGACATCCCAATTCTCTCTCCTGAGATATTGTGCTTCTCAAATATTTATAACATTTAATTTCACTTCAAACTTGTATAATACTGGATTCGACAATGGTAAACAAAGCAGAGGCAAGCATTGGACAAGATTTACAGTGCCTTTTATCAAATGAGTGAAAGAGCAAGCTTATGATAAAGTTATAGGCAACAACTTGAAACCGAAAAATAAGGATAGCTATAGTCATTTACCTTTTTAGTGTACATGGTACCTGAAGATGAAACAAGAAACGATCAAACTTAAGTATTTCTCTCTTCCAGTTAAAGCTTTGTATTTTAGTAGAAAATTGTTTTTATTTCCCTCTTCATTTATTTCACACTTATCACACTGTCCTGAGTTCATGTTCCATCTTAACCATCTTCTTGTATTTTTATTATTTTTGATGACATGTTATTAACCAATATTGTTGGTTTATAATGTGAGAAGGTCGGTTGGATGGGTAATTTTCTGTTTTAAATAGTTCTTGCATTATTCTATACCTTTTCTCTTTATGTGATAACTTTATTTCACACTCCTCTGCCTGTATAAATTGATCTCCAAGTACATTTCTAACTGTATCAACGCGTTTACCACAACTCAGCAGATAATGCCAGTGATAAGTTGATATTCTCCCATTTTTAGAGGTACAAATCTACCTAATTCCTTAATTATTTAAAAGTTATCAAATTAAAGGTTATGTTTGTATGTATCCCTCTTCTCTTAACAGTTTTCCCCAACAGATGTTTCATTCCGACCATGAATTATTGTGGCAACAGAAACTGATCCTCGTCATAATGGAACTCTCCATGTTGTGTTCAGTCATTATTTTATCATGCCAAACCTCAAATGCACTGTTTAAATTATCTCTTTGATGGATGCATTCACGATGGGACAAAAACGATGATAGTATTCAGAAGGCTTCAAGTTCTCTTCTTTGTTTTCTCTTTCACCAAAACAAGATGGGTGTTAAATTTGTCAAGAATGTTATTAAGTATCAAACTCAAAAGGTGTTATTATTATCAAAATAATCTGGAAGGCGAAGTAGTCATGGCAAACAACAGCAAACTTGTCTTGCTGTCACTTGCTAAGAGAAGTAGAACAATAAAAATGCAAGTTTCAAAACATCTCTGGTTTCTCTAAAACAAAATTACGCAAAGGAAATTCAGTTCATGATTCCTACAGACGACGAAAGAATTAATTGCCTGAGACAATCCCCTTGCTTCTTTGGAAACGGAAATAATTTAAAAACAACTCGAATTCCACGTTGTTTGATGAAGTTATTTTTATCAAATTCAGCTTAATGCTGTTGTTCAATTATTAAGAAATAAAATCTTAAGCAGCAAAGACCTATTGCTTGTATTATGATAAATTTCAATGCATTTTTGAAAACGAACAGACGAAAAACCAGATCATGAAATGACTTAACCGAAACAAAACTAAATAACAGAAACGTAAAAGGGATTGAAAATGGGAACAGGGAAAGGGAGAGACGAAGTTGTCAGCGTGTTTCCTGGAGGGAGAAGACAGGTGACGACTGACAGTTTGTTTGTCAATGAGTGTAGAAACGTAAGTGCTTCTTGTCAGGCACCAACAACAAAATTTTACATTTTCGCCTTTGATGCCCATGATCTCAAAGGGTTACGTGCTTCACCAGGAAGCCAGAAAATATATCAGTTTTTAATCTTTGCTTTATACGTTGTATAATAGAGTCATAGCATGATAGTTACCATAAATGTACAATAATTAAAACTCTTAATGATCATGTATGATAGTTACCATAAACGCACAATAGTTAAGACTCTTAATGATCATCCATGATAGTTACCATAAATGCACAATAATTAAGACTCTTAATGATTTTCCATGGTAGTTACCATAAACGCACAATAGTTAAGACTCAATGACCATGCATGATAGTTACCATAAATGTACAATAATTAAAACTCTTAATGATCATGTATGATAGTTACCATAAACGCACAATAGTTAAGACTCATTATGCTCATCCATGATAGTTACCATAAATGCACATATTAAGACTCTAGTGATTTT
>RDPX01000120.1:833483-845913 GCA_003991215.1 Morbakka virulenta
GGCTCACAAGGTCCTTTAGCCGAATAAACATGTCGTTCCGTCAAAAGTGAAACAAATCCTGAAATCAAAGACTGCCCCGTTAAGAAATCGGTAGGATAAAGTTTTCAAAGAACATGTCATATGCAATAAATGCTTTCTTTTTAGCTGATATCACAAGGACACTGAAACTAAAAAGTAACATTTTTCGAGAGGTAGGAAATGATTTGGGGTGTAATAAAACACTTGTGTTCGTAACTGGTTTTGTTTATTTTAGTTCAAACTGAGTTCAAAAAGACCAATTTAAGAGCACATTACTTATAAAGAAATAAAAAGGTGTCCTGTTTTTCAGGATTTAAAAAAGGTGTAGTGTAACAAGACTAAATTAGATCGAATCAAGTATTATATATAATCTATCTATCTATATATATATACAGATCTGTATATATATATATATACATACATATATCAGCCTCTGTTGATTCCATATTTTCATATCTATCTATCTATCTACCTATCTATCTATCCATCTATCTATCTACCTATCTATCTATCTATCTATCTATCTATATATATATATATGTTGGAGATATATTTGATCAGTCGTTACAAATGACAGATACTCGAGACTAATAAGGAACAATATTAGGCAGTATTAAGAATTTTAATTGTTAAATAAAGGGGAGTAGTATTATATGGATCATAGTTAACACAACTGAGGAAAGATGTTAGTTTCAACTCTTTTCATCGTTTCTCGAATTTTAGCCTTATATCTAATATTTTGGACTGTTTCTAAAAACAGTCCGGGAAAATTACAAATTGTGCAAATTTTGCGTTGTAACCAGTAAAATAAGAGCACCAGTAATATTTTGGTTCTTATAAAAAACGAATGACTTGCACTAGAGTGATGCTTGACTCATGAATAATTCTGCATTGTGATGTGATGAAACATGGATGCCATTTGAAAAGGGAAATAAATTTTAATGAACTGGTAGATATAGAAGCTGAAATAAATACACTACCTCCTTTTGTTCTGGTTTGAAAAAATTGCAACGTTAGGAGTTCTTGAATATTTAATTGATAATAATATTAAATGGAATATGAGAATTGTAATTATTAACCTTGTCATCGAAGTGCCGTTCTGAATTCATGATCACAGAATCTTTCAAAAAACCAAATTTGGTTATTGAATAGCCAACTTATACACTGATGCCTGAATTTGCTTATCACGTAATATATCTCCATTATAATGAGTATTTTCTTTATTTCTTATTAATCATCTGAACTCCTATAACTTCATATTTAATTACCTCTTAAGATATCTTCTTGCAGGCTATACATTTGCTCTAATGAACGATTTAATATTTGCTTGTTTTTTTATCTTACTTCCTCAACCTTAGGCTAGTTTTCTATTCTCTGTTTTTCGTTTTTGAATGAAATTATAGTTTGCCTATATCTCCGTCAAGTTGTGTTTATTTGATCATTTTTCGCCTGCTACAGCTTGCATGATGTTTTTGCAAAACATNGAGTATTTTCTTTATTTCTTATTAATCATCTGAACTCCTATAACTTCATATTTAATTACCTCTTAAGATATCTTCTTGCAGGCTATACATTTGCTCTAATGAACGATTTAATATTTGCTTGTTTTTTTATCTTACTTCCTCAACCTTAGGCTAGTTTTCTATTCTCTGTTTTTCGTTTTTGAATGAAATTATAGTTTGCCTATATCTCCGTCAAGTTGTGTTTATTTGATCATTTTTCGCCTGCTACAGCTTGCATGATGTTTTTGCAAAACATCAGTTGTATTTTCAATCTTTACCTGGTTTTTGGAATCACCCACCTGCTACCCCAATTGGTAGACAATCACCAAATCAGAAACAAACACATTTGCAAACTTCCAATTCATTGTAATTTGTTCTATAAAATCAATAATGCCGTCATTCAAAACAAAACTCCTGTAACACTTTCTTTTCTTACTTTTCTCTCCTGTCCTTTAGCTATTGTACATACCCACTCAAACTCACTCTCTAGTTCTAATCCTTACTCCTCCACACTGGGTGATGGATGGCTGTGTTTAAGAGTGTAGTGATTCATTTGGTGTATTAAAATGATGTTAATTGTAGTTGCAACTTGACTGAAGTGTCCGCTCAATGATATGAGGACCAAATGATTTAACTTCTTAATTAACAATCTCCACCCACCCACCCCTCAATCTTTACTGCTTTTTTTTCAGTCTACCTACTTATTGTATATTTACTGCCAAGGCTTGGGTCTGTGTGTTACCCTTGTTAAATGGTATTGGTTTGTATCTGTCTTTGTTACTGTTTGGTTTTTATGATTACCTATTCTACTTGATGGCATGCTAATTTGTAAACTGGGTGAGTTTATGTGGGGCTGATTTTTTTCACCTGGGTACCAAAGTACAACCCTTCAGATGGTTGCTTCTTTGCATTCTTAATTGTTTTGTACTGTTGGTATTTTTTCACTTGCTTAGAAAATGGTTGAAATTCTATTTGGTCATGTTGAAGCAGAAAGGGAGAGGAAGGTTGCCCTTAAAGATATCAGTTTACTAATTGGAGGATATATTGATTCAGCATCTTTTGAGAATATTTTTCTGAATTCCATTAAGCATGAATTGAAAAGAAATCTTATATGAAATCAAAGTCATACTCTTCTATGTTGTTGATTGTTTATGTGTGCATCTGTTTGTTTCAACTGTCGTTTTACTGGCTTCTTGTTGATTTTCGAAAGGTAGTTCTTTTTTTTTTCTTCTCAAAGGTCTTGTCTTTGTTGATCGTTTCGTCTTTTGTTGTTGTTGATCAACTTGTTGACTCAGGTGTTTACTTGTTTGATGAATATAAGAGTACATTTGCACCATGCGAAAGAAATGCCATCCATGCCCAATTTTGAAGACGATCTACTTGTTTCATTCCAATTATTATAATTATTATAATAATTATATTAATTATAGTTATTATAATTATTATAATAATTATAGTTATTATAATTATTATAATAATTATAATAATTATAGTTATTATAATTATTATAATTATTATAATATTATTATTATTTTTATTATTATTATTATTATTATTATTATTATTATTATTATTATTTTTGTTGTTGTTCTTGTTGTTGTTGTTTTGAAATGTTTATATGTACACTTAAGTAAAATTAATTACTTCGAGAAATGTGTGTCCTGTGAAAAATAGATAAATAAATAAATTAATAAATAAATACGAAAATCTAAAACTTCAGTGAAAATGATTAGTATATAAANACTTAAGTAAAATTAATTACTTCGAGAAATGTGTGTCCTGTGAAAAATAGATAAATAAATAAATTAATAAATAAATACGAAAATCTAAAACTTCAGTGAAAATGATTAGTATATAAAATAATCAAATCTGTTTAAATAAAAAAATATTCAGAATTTAATGTGACACAGACATGATAGTATTCAAGGGAACAATTACATTCTTTTTTGTTTGTTTGTTGTTGTTTTTTGCTGGATAATATATCCAACCCACCCACCCTTTTTGTCTTGCTGTCTGACTCCCGTTTTGGATGTTGATTGTTACCTTACTTTATCCATAACAAATGATTATTTTCTTGTTTTATTTATTTCTCCTTGTGTGATGTCCGTTTTGCCTCTTTCTTTCTCAAACAATTTTGTGTCCTAATTAAGAGTTAGCTAATTTTTTGGCTTCAATGTTATTTACCCCTTGGTACTAAAATATGCCATTGGCGATTACATTTTCGAACATTAATGCATGATTTACCTTTAATTTTTAAAAGCGGTATGGAAAAAAAAAATTTGGTTGAAAATGGAAAAGGATATGTATTTGATCTTGAATCAAGTATTTACTTGATTTCGAGAAAGTTCTACAATTTGGGGGTCATCCCTAAAAAAACACCTCAAGCAGATAATAATTAGGATTGTATTATCTTAAAGTAAATAAAAATATGATGGTGTATTTTCGACCATCATTTCATCCTTGCAAACCAGTTGGCGACTTGATTAAAAAAAGAGAGGGAGAGAGATAGAAGGAAATATTTGTCTTTCTTGTCCAAAGTACCCGTTTTTTTTTAAGATTTTGTTATCTGGTGTCAAAGTGTCAACTATAAACTGCTACCCAGATTTATTATTAAAAAGTAAAATGAACACGATGTTTTTAAGCAATGTCTGTCATCATTCACTATGTTGTCGACCAATATCTAAAGTAAACTCTGTGGCGTTGAGTTGCCAGCTGGAAATGGGGTTAGTTTTTTTTTTTGGCTAATCAATGATATGAACATTCAACGTGGTGTTGAATGAGGTTAACATGGGATTTCTATTGATGCCATTACAAGAAAATCTTACCTATTCAAATGACAAGGTGATTGCACTGCACAATCCCTTGGGTATTTTTTCTGTACAAGACTAACTACCCTTGTTTCCTCATTTGATCAGTCAAAGGAAAATCATTTAGATAGTAATTCCGAGGAGGTGCTAACTACCACGACATCAAAATAGAAAATCATTTTCGTGGTTTCTCATCAAAATAAGGGTTTTGTTTCACTATGGTATCAATTAGAAAAAACGGTGTGCTGCAAAGCCACAAAAACCTAGTTTCTTTTCTTCGGAAAAAGCAAACTCCATACCTATTTTAAGCTTTGAAGCTCAAATGCTTCGTTTTGCTTGCTGTTTACATTTCAATCAAGTTAAAACACACAGTTTTTATATCCAAACGTGGAGATTTTGTTGTGATAGTTGATGGCCAATGTTGATGGAGTGGGGATCATAGAAATGGATCCTTTTGCTTTGACGTTGCCAAGCTTAGCCAATTGCTTTCTTTCAGCGTGTGAGGTATGTATGTTAGTAATTTACCGTTAGGATTTGTTAGTAATTTGTTTTTCTTAGAGAATAATTGCTCTTTATTTTTATATTAGATTCTATATTAGAATAACGAGATAGGTCTTTTTGGCACTTATTGACAGCACACATTTTTGACATTGAGCAAGTCCAAAACTCTGTGATTAAATAATTAATTGATTGAAAAAGCATAATCGGCACATCCTTATACAAATGAAACCATGCAGCTGCTTGATAGCCCAAAGTACAATTGAGACAAGAAAACATGCCGCGAAGTTTGCTGTAGCTAAAATAAGAATACGTGCAGGATTTGCACATAGAAAATAATTTACATTGATTATGACAGCTTTTCTGAGACCGCACGATGAAGAAAAATATATGGATTCCAGATCGGGCCAAAATGTAAGTGTCATTCCAGGTATTTCTGGTCGTTTTTTTAGTCATGATTGCTATTATCTCTTCTTACTAACACTTCACATTGATCACACCCCCTTTTTATTTTATCTCCGCCTACTAATCGCAGGATATTCAACCCTCACCGCTGGCTTTGCTGGCTGCAACTTGCAGTAAAATAGGTGAAAGTTTAGAACAGGATCGCCATGAGTTAACTACAAATGGAATCATTTCCAAGTTCAGTGAAAATCTAGCAACGACGGTGTGTTATTCAGACACGAATGAATTTCCCCGCGTTTGTTTACGCAACGAGGAATATGATTCAGGACGACATCACGAAAATGGGAAAATAAGAGAACCTTGTGCATTTAATAATCAATCTGTTCTACAACAAAGACCCTTATTAGAGGAGTTAAGATTACGAACGGATCTTTGTCAAAATAACGATGGGCCAGGAGTTAGTTTGTGCCAAACAGATCCTACTGTAAAATCGGAATATGTGTCAAGAAAGCATTTATTATCAAGACCACTTCAGATTCGGGAACGAAGGACATCGAATTGCCAAGTTTCTAGTCATGAGGTTGCAAAGGGATCGTACAATACATGCGATTATCAATCGAGTTATCTTCAACCGAGCAGTTGTAAGATTTATGATACTGGGACGAAAAGAACTTTATCTGGCACAGAGCAGAACAACAAATTATTACCTGAATTCTCCAAGGCACAACTTGTTTCGTGTTTACATGGCAAAACGTCACATGATAATACCGGAATGAATGTCGATTATGCTGAGAGTAATGTCACCAAACCATCGTGCATGTGGGAACAAGCAAGAGAAACAAATCCTTTAAATCGATGTTTAACGACAACAGAAATCGATCGACCACGATTACATGTTCAAAATAGTCCTCAAGGTGATCTGACACGAAGCCCAACTCAACTACATGCCCAAAATTCACCTCAATTTCAATATCTATCACCAAGTCCTCCTCATCTGACACACACACATACATCAAATAACATCGCAGTCACAGAAGCATCCATTCACAAACAAGAACTGCAAGCATCGAATTCACAATATCATCAAGGTTTTATGAATTCCCCTTCTTTACCTCCTGTGTTATCACATCAGAGTATTGCTGAGTCACCTGCTAATCACTATCCAGTATCACAATCCCAAGCCATGTTTGATACTCGACAAGCACCCAGTGCCTTAAGAGTACCTTTTAATCAATTTGGACCAGGTGCTGCTTACCCTGATCAAGCGTCTATGAATTCTCATTTGCAACATGCTGAAGTTGATCGAGCAAGATACAACGCTCATTATCCAACCCCAACTGATTATTCAGAAACGAAATGGTTTCCAACTGCAAATACAGTAGCAGATCAAATACGATTGAACCCACCACCCAACATGTCTGTACCACCACCGATGAATATGCCAATACCACCACATCAGGTCGGCATGCAAGGAAATCCACGAGCGATTATGTCGGTACCACCATCGAATAATGTAGAGCTGGCTTTACAAATGAACTCGGTGGATATGTGCACGAATTGTGTCCCTAATACACCACCTTGCCCTGAAAGTGGAGCAATGGTATCGATGGCATGTGATAGCAATGCTACTGTTCTGACACATGGAATGCCGGAGAATACAAGTATGATGGATTGTTCACCGCAGAATTCACCCGTGATGATGTCAATGCATGATAAAATGTATCATGATAATAATTTTAGCCCTGCTGGACCAGCGATGAATCAATTACGAACTTTAGAAGAACAAGAAAATTATGCCATGTATGTGGCTCGTGGTGAATTAGGGCGTCGTCCACGACGGATTGCATGTACGTGCCCGAATTGTCGTGACGGTGAAAATAAAACCGTGACGACGAAAGACGGCAAAAGTCGTAAATTACATGTTTGCCATATTCCAGGATGTGGCAAAATCTATGGAAAAACATCGCATCTTCGTGCTCATTTACGCTGGCATAGTGGGGAAAGACCTTTTATTTGTAATTGGTTATTTTGTAATAAGCGATTTACACGATCGGATGAATTACAACGCCATCGACGAACTCATACGGGAGAAAAACGATTTCAATGTAATATCTGTTCGAAACGATTTATGCGAAGTGATCATCTCTCGAAACATACGAAAACACATCAAGCACAGGATTCGAGTCCAATTAAAAGTACAAAAGTTGATGAGTTAGCAGATACTCTCGATTCTTCTTCATTAGAAACCCAATTTGGTACAAAATCGGTTACTTCTTGTTCGGAAAATGAACTTGTTCAAGCGTCGATGGTTCTTGTTAATCAACAAGATGGGCGAATTAAAGTTGAAGATGGGCAATAAGAAAAAGAAAAGAAGAAAAAAAATCATCAAAAGGAAAGGAATGTACAGCAAATCAAATCGGATGGGTGGGGTAGGAAAAGAATAATCCCTTGGTAAATCTTCTTTTTTTTTTCATTTAGTTGTTTTATGTGCTTGGGATGTCGTGTTTTGTGCTGCATTTGTAGATGCGCATTTTGGGTGGCATTCGATGTAAATAAAACAAATCGATTTTCGCAGTGCAAAAAAAAATGTTGAGGTTTTTTTTTAAAAAAAAGAAGATACCATTACATGTCTTTTGCATCCCAATGCTGTGATTTGTGCATAGCTTTGATTTTCATCTTATCTCCTTTTAAAAAAAACCAACGTTTCGTTTTTTGTTTTTCTTGATGTTTTGAAGGAAGAAAAAAAAAACCACACAAAAGACATAGGATCTTCTTATTTCCTTCATTATACCAACTCCCCCCCCCCCCAAAAAAAAAGAGCAGATTTTTCCTTTGTAGTTAGCAACCATCTTCTAATAATCTGGTTTTACTTCATTTTACAATCTAAAGTCAAATAGAAAGAATATTCGCTTCAAATTGGAAAAATGATGTCGTTTCTACTTGATGAAATGAAATCCGTTTCATTTGAATTGCACAGAACTCCTCTTTTCTCATCGATGCAACTCAGTAGAATTCTTTAAAGAAACAAACGGTGTCATTTGATTTTGCATCTTTTATTACTGTGTTACTATTATTATTATTATTATTATTATTATAATCATCATTGTTATGATGATGATGATGATGATGATTACAGCATGTCATATATACATATAAATATATGTTGATAAAAACATTCAATCGCCTATCTCGTTCGTAGGCATCAAATGCCTTTAATTAATATGCTAAGAAAAAGAGAAAAGCCTTGGGCTTCAAATAAATCATTTTTTGTTTCTTTTTCGTTTTCTCTTTCGTTTTCTCTTTCGTTTTCTCTTTTTCTTGGGTTACGTAATACATAACTAAAAGCGTTGTAAGGAAATTGCGTCTACTTTGAGATCGAAAGATAGAAAGAGATAGGAAGGTACCGAAAGAAAAGAATAATAATCAAGTAAAATATCAATTTTCATTTCTGATGAAATAAATCTCAGGAAACGCAAAATATATAAAAGCAATCAAGACGAAAGAAAAGGATGAAATTAGATAAGAGACAGAGAAAGAATAATTGAAGCTTCATCGAATGAATACCATATGTATTATATTTATATATATATATATATATATATATATATATATATATATATAAATAAACAGCTACATGCATATTTGGAGTTGATTTTATTTCTCTTTGTTTATAATTAAATATGATTTATTAATCAAATATGCGTTGCGCTTACCTTGTGTAATATATTTGCTATTTGTTGCTGCAGTGCAACGTAACGAGGTATATCATATAGAAGTGCCTTTTTTGGACATTCTATGACCTTTTAAAAGTAGATTAACAGAGAGGAAAAGTAACATGTCAAGGTGGGGTACCCATACATGATACATTCATACATATTTTAACCTTCTCTTTTTCTTTCTTGCTTTTTCTTCCTTTTTTCTCTCACGCACTCACGTTTTTCCCTTTTGCCATCCCCCCCATCCCAAATAAACTCGATCTGCTCTCACAGTTTTACTGCACCTTCAAACCAAACACAAATCTTGTTGACTTTCTTAATCTGCTCAATCTTAGTGAATTGTAAGGCGCATGGGATAATTAACTGGAAAATGGCGCCACAAGAGCACTGGTATCTGTAAACTCATGTTATTATAGCGTTTAAATTAACATTGAACTTGAACGACAAGCATTGAAGTATAAATAGAGGCTATATATTATAGTTTTGGAATAGGGGCTACTATAGGTCAATGAGCATCTTTGTTTCATGTGTCAATCACAGGATCAGATCAATGGTAATTAAGAGCATTTGTATGTAATTAGAGAATACAAAGTGGGGTGGGGATGTTGCGCAATATCACAAGGAAATTTCAATGGACCCAACCAACCAGAATTGATATGGGGTACGTTTGAAAGGTTAATCACGCCTTTATTTGTACCTCGGATGAAAGTGCAACACAAAACAGGTTGAAGTAAAATATACTGCATGTAAAAAAGCTGACACAGTCCAGTTTAGAAAAGATCGAATCCTTTTTCCCTACATATGACATCAATTTTGCCAATACGCCCATGAACTTAGTAATTCTTAAACACAAATTGAATTTTTATTTGGTGTTTGGTGTGCGGTCAGACTCAATAACTTGGCGTTGTCAGTAGAAACGAAAGCAAAACGTTACTTCGTCACGCCACATCCCCAGTTACCCCCTATCGAAGAATTTCCTTTGCAAACCCATTGTTATAAGTATGGTCACCTATTTTTGTTGGAAAAGCTTTGTACTTCCCAATAAACAGCATCCTTCCCGTTTTTGACACAAAACACAGATCCGTTGTTGATGTGATCTTTCCACTTCCTCGTGGAGAATGAAGTTTTCAGTTTGAAAATGCGATCTCTAACGAGAATAAACTGTTACTCCCTAGCTTGAACACGGCAGGAAATGCTGATAACAACTGCCAACCATCGTCATTCGGATGACCTGTCAAAAAGACTATGTTTCCTTCTCTACTGCAGACATCGGAATAAACTAGACCCCTGGAGCTAAAGATTAATATCATCTATTGAATCAGTACACTTAAAACTACCCAATTCAAGGAGGGAAACATTGTTAAACTTGGTTGATTTAACAGGGTGGCCTTCTAATGGAACACACGCAACAGATTTGCTTGCTCATAATGTTTGTTACATCATGTCTGTTCCTAAACAGAAGAACCTGGCGTTTAGGAGGCTAATGTAGAAAAGTAGTAGCAAATCTGCCCGGGGAAGAATAAATTACTACAGTAATGTTGGACAACTAACTCAACTTGGGACTAATCACTCCTAGCATAGGGTATGAACAAATTTTAACTCGAAATAGGATAACATAAGTAGGAAACGGAACTTTTCTAAATTAGTGCTCGTGCTGTTTTAGTATTTTGTATGTAAACGAACCATTCAGAAAAAAACAACTACATAGAATAAGCTAATTTTCTCACTTTAACCTGTGAACATCGACACAGTAAAACAATCTCGAACTACGCTTTGGCCACCCCCCCACCCCCAAAGTAACAATTCTTACAATACACATGCTCTGTATAAATAATCCTTTCTTTCCCGTTATGAGGGAAGTTGCCCAATATTGCAAAGATTGATAACTATTTTCCCAAATCAAATTGGTTGGCAATAAAACAATGAAGCAAATTGTAGTTTGGACGTGCAGTTTGAAGTCATTTTAAGGCTTAAAATGGCACACGCAAACAACTGGAGAGTTTTTAGATCCCATCACTAATCTCATTGTTGCAAAGATAATTTGATGTTACAGATAGGTTACCTGGTTATATACAATCCTAAAATGACTCATTAAAACCACTGCGCTAGTCATGAACCGAAAAGCTCTACCTTTCTATCGCAATGTGGGCTTCTGGCTGCCTCCAATTTTCCCCGCACTCATACCTCCTCCCCCCGCCCCCCTTCTTCCTCGTATATATCGTTTTCCTCTCTCCTGCACCTTTGTCTTCCCCTGCACGCCCCTTTTCCCTTTGCACGTAACCCACCAAGCTTCCGGCTTTCTGTCCTTCCCCCTCAACTTTTCCCTTCCATTTCATTGTGTCGTGGCGTGGCGCTGTCTTTCATTCGCTCTCTATGTCTACCTCCATTTCCCTTGTCAGTTACCCTCCCTCATCACATTGATCGCGTTCTATGCCATTCTTACTCGCTGTCTATCTGTGGTGTTGGGGGCGGGGGTGTCACACACACACACGTTCTCTCTTTCTTTCTCACGCCTCTCACGCCTGTTTTTACATTCAATTCTTCAACTCGTACATTTCCCTATCTTTTAGTGTTTGTTTGTATCAATTAAGATCTTTTCTCTTCTGTTTCATCTCCTTTTCCGTATTTCATAAACATCTGGTCAAACCTTTCACTTAAATTCTCCTTTATTTTTTTTTGGCGGCGCGAGGGGGGGGGGGGGGAGGCTTTTTCCTCTGTTGTAATAAAAAGTGTAAGCAAAAAAGAAACCCTGAGAAAGTTTCCAATTTGCCAAATCTGCCTTGCAACTCAAAGTGAAGTCTAGAAAATACTCCTCAGGCTATTACCAGAAACACAAACTTTTTCAGGAATAAATTTTTGTCTGGGAAATTCTTTTTTTTTAATTTCCCTTTCAACGTAAAAAATACAGATTCATTCTATTCCAGGCACACATTCGTGAGTCTGGAATAGTTGGAGAATATATGGTGCTCTTTTAAACTTTGAATTAGTGGAAGTAAGGAGGAAGAAGAAGGAGGGAGGGGGGATTTCGTCTGATTATGGAAATAATTCGATTTTTTGCCAAATCTTATACTTGCTAAGAAGAAATACAGACTGCTACTCTATTTAAAATTTTGAGTTTCCCTTAAACAGATAGGGTTAACACAAAAAAAGAGAAAGATATTTCTTTCCATTCAACTTCATAGTTTTACTGAATGCGTGCAACTCTTCTCTTCCTAACTGATCAACAATCTCGCTTCGACTTCTTATTCAATTTAGTACAACAGTGTCAATGTCAAGCAACACCACCTTTCTCCTCTTTCTTCTCTTTCTCCTCTTTCTCCTCTTTCTCTTTCTCCTTTTTCTCCTCTTTCTCCTATTTCTCCTCTTTTTCTTTCTCTTCTTTCTCTTCTTTCTCCTCTTTCTCTTTCTTCTCTTTCTCCTCTTTCTCTTTCTCCTCTTTCTCTTTCTCCTCTTTCTCTTTCTCCTCTTTCTCCTCTTTCTCTTC
>RDPX01000120.1:868002-893536 GCA_003991215.1 Morbakka virulenta
TGTAGTTAAAGATAATCCAGAGTAGGAAAAAACAAGTACACAAGCACAAGAAAAAAAAACAACTACAGAAGTCGTTATGAAGAAGGACAGCAACAAAAGGAACTAGGACAAGAACAAAAAAAAGATCGAATAGAAAGAACAGTCTGGAACCTGAGCTAAAAACTCAGGTAAAATTATCCAGGACACAAATACACAAAACCATTGAATTTTTTGGATTATATTTTATTGGCAGCTCGAAACTATTATTTAAAATTATTCGATTTTCATCATCTTGATTTAAGAGAGGATTAGAACATTTAAAAATAAATTTGAATAGCATTTCATAGATTACGAGTGAACGTACTTTTACTATCAGATGTGGAATAGCTGATGGTTTCTTTATTTATCTTTAACAACGGAAACTTGGTAGTTTAAATTTTCGTTCTCATTAAGTGGATTACTACTGTCCAAGCCTCTAAGACTACCGCACACAAAAGTACAAGATAAGAAGTACTTTATCTGGTTTCTTTCCATCGTTAGAATAAGGAGATAAAAATAAACCCTTTCCATCTGTTACCTCTTTTTATGGTTTTCTGAAGTTACCTCATACAAGATAAGATCTTTACGAAAAATACTCCTATTTTAGTGTGGAGTTATATGTGTGTGTCGCTCTAGTTTTACTTAGCAATCTTTGTGTGTAGAGAACAGTTGGATTTTGTACACCATATGCTACTTAATGATTGATCAATAATGTCAGTCTTCACTATACCTAATTCAATAATTTAGTGAGTGAGCATTAGAAATGGCAAGCGATCTCGAATGGTTGATTTAAATTGATTTAAATTGGATGACAAAACTTTGCAAGCTGCAAAGATGAGAAGGAAATGTGAGATCATCAGCCGCTGTTTCAGAGTGAGTACATAATGGTGTTTACAACAATAACGCTTGTTCTCCTCTTCAGCGATACGTTATATACCATCACCGTTGCCAGTACTTGGGTTATACGTCGCTGGGTCGGAATAAGCCGCTTGCATGACTGAGCTTGTCACAATCCTCCAATGCTTACGGTTTCTTGCTTTTATTCCAAAGTTGTGTAAATCAATTTCGGTTTTTAATTGCTTCAAAACAAAGTTTGGGCTTTGTTCTTTCGCTTTCTGGATATCACGGTTTATTGCTGAATGAATAGATGCTCTTTTTCTTCCTTTGAATTTAGTATTTGAACGTTTTTCGAAAAAGAATTTCATAGACTTCCTGGCTGGTGTATCTGCTGGTAACCTCAGTATATGTCCGAATAGATTCCAGCGTCTCTGGGTAATTTCGATTGATATGGGTTTACCTTTTGTTGTTTCATACAATTTCTTGCTACTAATACGATCAGGGTATTTAACGCCTATAACCTCTCTCAATGGTGTTTGAGCTAAGGAATAGGCTTTCTCAGGCTCAAGTGTGTGAATGATTTGGTAGCAATGGCATTGATCTGGTGCTTCCTATAGGATTTGTGTACTTGTTTCAATAAAATCTAGTGGATAGAAGGAAACTGGTGTTTTTATGTTACTACCAAATCCAACATTCTGCTATGGCCTCACAATTATAATGTTAATGCTACCAGTCTCGATTTAGGTACAAATGAGATCAAATTTGCTTGCGAATAAAAAAAATCGTTCTTTTCTCATCTTAAGAAAAAAACCCAGATCCATTTACAAAGTGAATTCCTTAAGAATTCCCAATAAAGCAACGAAAATCATGTACTACACTTGTGTTCTCTCTAACCTTTGGTCTTCGGTTTTCTATTTGATCAATTAAAGATTGAACAAGTTATTAGATGCCTTCACTGTTTTGGGAGTAAAGAGTTGATTTGTTGACACAAAAAAACATTCCTTTTCACTGAAGATCTCTGTATATAAAACAAAAAAAGAGAATATCAAAATAATACCTCGACATACAAAAGAATATTTTTGTCCTTTACTAGATTGTGGTAACCATTTAGAATACAAAAGAATGAAATGAAATAAGAATGAAAATAATTCTACTTCGTTTCTTTATTTCTGTTCGTGATCAACTAGTAACACTGTTGTTGCCACAGGACATAAACTACATGTTTCCTTACACAAATCTTACCTAAACTTCCAACCACATACACACATTCACTCGCGTTTAGTTACAGATCATTTTTCTCTAACAATTTTATCTCATTTTACCTTATCGTTTGCTCAAACTGATAGTTAGAATCGACTAGACGTCGTAATGACATAATTTATATCTCTTTTCTTTTCACGTTTTTGTTGACCGTTGATAGCATTCCATGTTGAGTAATCTTCCTTCTCAGGTCTATGAATTGTTAGAACGATTCATTAATATGTTTTCACAGACCTTTAAAATTGGTTGACCCAACAGCTTCAGCCAGCTCTCCAAGACTAGTTTGAAGCTCTCTTTAAAAAAGTTATTTTTTGTCACCCTCTTCCTCGCTTGCAGTTTATTTTGTCTGTTAGCGCAAGAAGTTCGAGTCTTTCCTTTTGATAGAATTGTTCAAGAGAAGTCTTCATCTTCCTCCTCTTGTTATTATTGATAATTTATTCGTTCAAGTCTCCCGGCTTCAACAGCACTTCGTTCGTCACGATGTATTTGAAATGCTACATAACATTTACATTCTTGCTTCTTTTCCAATGTTGATGGTATTATGCAGCTTTCATTATTGTGTATGCAAGGATTATATGAGATTATATGATTATGAAAAGCTTTGCGATTTTGTTTTAAGATATAACTTCCAGTTTTCATATTACATTATATTACATTACATTATATTATATTATATATTATATTATATTGTTTTACATTATATTATATTATATTATATTATATTATATTATATTATATTATATTATATTATATTATATTATATTATATTATATTATATTATATTATATTATATTATGTTATATTATATTATATTATATTATATTATATTATATTATAGTATATTATATTATATTATGTTATATTATATTATGTTATAGTAGTATATATTCATATGCATTATGTTCCTTTTATTCATCTTCCTGCTGTTTTTCTTTTCTTCTCAGCATGTCGTGAGATTTTTTTGTTTTTCTTTAGAAGAATCTTCTTCTTCTTCTTTTAGCTTTTTCAGTCAGGTGTCGGTGAGGCTGACACTAGCTTCTTCCATCTCGACCTGTCCTGGGCGTCAGTCGGCGAGGCGCCTACTCGCTTCATGTCGTCTTCGACACTATCACTCTATCTTCTCTTCGGACGTCCCGGTCTCCCTTTCCCCGGTATGACCATTACTCTCTTCCCGACGTAATCCTCGTCCCTTCTTCGTACATGTCAGAACCATCTCAGCCTTCCTTGCTGGCATTTGGCAATTACGCAGAAGAATCTTCCTCTACAGTCGTAATTAATCTGTTAAAAATTATGCAAGTAATGTATTTCTACTTGTTAAACTTAATTTTACAAATATAACGTCAGACTCTATCTCCGCAAGTGGTTTTGATACGAAATGTCAGGCCTGGTAAACTAAATATTTTGATGTTAAACCATGTGTCAGTTATTTAAAAGTACGAATCTACTGTGTTATAGGTAAATTGTTAAGCAAGCATCGTCTGACTCTATCAGATTGTATGAAAAATGTATTATTTTGGTTGATGAACAATGATTCTTTATCATCATGAATCAAGAGAATAAAATTACATCAATAGTGACTAGGGAAATTTCTATCTTCCTTTTTTGTTTTTTTTAGAAGATGTCGAGGACAATCATACCCTTTNTGTTAAGCAAGCATCGTCTGACTCTATCAGATTGTATGAAAAATGTATTATTTTGGTTGATGAACAATGATTCTTTATCATCATGAATCAAGAGAATAAAATTACATCAATAGTGACTAGGGAAATTTCTATCTTCCTTTTTTGTTTTTTTTAGAAGATGTCGAGGACAATCATACCCTTTTCGAATAATCGTTGTAAATCGCATTTCGGTTTTTTCCTCAGCTCACAAGATCTTGTAAAAATCACTTTCCAACCCTTGGAAATATTGAATGATATTTTTATTAGTCTTAGGAGCATTTTCCACACTGTGCTCTGTGTCATAAGTCAGATTTTTCAAGTAGGGAAAATTCGGAAGATTACTCAATTGCTTATACAACTTTGAGGGAATCATATTGAGAATACAAGATTTTCTTAAGTTACGTGGAACAAACTCGCCAAGTGTTTGTAAGGTTGATGTTAAATGATACATGGAGTTGATAAATTCAACTATTTTATGCAAAACCCTTGAAGGATGTTCATTTTGTAACAACGAATCTGTAATCATCATGTGCCCCTTACTCAGAAGACTGACAGTACGTTATTTTTTTACTTGGAACAAACTTTTTAAGTGTCTGCAAACGTTGTATTTGGAGATGCAGGAAGTTGACCACTTCAACGACCTTCTACTTTTGAAAAGCATCTCCCCTTCTCCTTGCGGTTACACGCATAATGGTCAGTTGACAGAATGAATTAAATAGATTAATTCTATAAAGATATGTTTTTATTTAAACACTTGAAGTGAATTTTGGTGTCAGGGTGAACCTGGTGTGAAATAGCCATCCTCTTATATGCATTGATGTCAGTATGGTCACGCCCTCCCTACTCTTTTACAAAATTTCCTTCAAAAATTAATTTCTTGCAAATTTGTTTCTAATTAGTTTTTTATCCCTGTTGAGGCACTTTGAGCAAAGGATATGGTTCTTATCAAACCAAGACATTTAGAAAAGTGGAATACATTGAAATGAATTAGAATCGTGTATACCAAGCATGAAAGGACCAATTCTTGTTTCTTTTGGAAAACTTGTTCATGATTAGTTTCATCGCAGCTGAAATTCAATGATGACATCTTTTTTCCCTCAAAAACATTGCGGAAATGTTAAGTCTGTGTGCAAGAGGAAATGTTCTATCCAGCAGTCCTACCTGTTTTCTATTATAGATACTGGCAATCGAAAGGAACAGACAAAAGCAAAGGATTTGCCTTTGAAATAACATATATATTCACGGCTGCAAATATTTTTCTCCAAAAAAGTAAAGAATAAACTTTTAAAAATTATATGGAGCTATTGACAAACTTTAAACATGTTCATTCTTCGTAAATATTCATTTAAAATGTTACATGGAAACAGATATCACTCTAAAAACAAAAACTAGAACAAGATACCTGTGGATGTTTTGTGGATTAATCTGTCTGGAGGGGTTGTTGTCAATCATACAACTTCATCATGGGCTCATTTTTATCAGAATTAAAAGGAAAAGACTTCTTTTTTTATTTAGAAAGTTTTCGGACAATACTTTGTCAAAACAACTCTTTATCTGATACGATGAATCCTGTTTAAATTTGATTAAATCCAAATCCAATTCTTGCTCGAGTCTTTAGTTATTCTCTTTTTCAAAATAAGGAATCCAACCTGCATAATCCCTGCCATACATTGGGTAGATGTAAAGGCCCGTTTTGATCATCAAACATTGCACAGACTGTCAACGTACAATACTGAGCACAGAAATGTCGATGGAACAGAGATGGTTGATATACCCACCCAAGTTTGGTCTGGCATAGGTTTGGCAGTGGTGCAATATCAGCTAATAAGCTCACATGACATTTTAAAGTAATAATCTAAAAAATGAACTGATCTTCATTCCAACCCATGTTTTTTTGTGTTATCGACTGATTGCAAGAAACCGGAAGTCAGCTAAATTCTTGTTGCTGAATCTTCAAGTACAGCTTATGGTTTACGAAAAACTCTCAACTGGAGGCTAAGAGTTTCGTGTGGTAGTCAAATTTGAAAATACAATAAAGCCAATAGATAACCCAGGTGACCTTGGGTTGATTAGGCTGGAACATAAATGAAATTTGAAAATGAAGTCCTTTCAAAGAGTCATGAATTACCAGGACCATTGGTAGGCTCCCTTTCGCCAATCCTCATGGGATTTTTCTATATGATGCACACTGCAACACTGCAAACTCTTCTTCAATATGTATTTGATAACTGTGCAAAAAACGTAATTAGCATTAAATATTTAGCTATTGGCAAGAAGCATAAAGCCATCAAAGAAATGAAGTATGTTGTAAAATCTTCTTTTACTTCAAATAAAAGTTCAATCGTTTAAGTCAAATCAAAAATACCTAATCGAACAAAGCAATAGAGAAAAAGTGACGAATTTTTTCGTAGGTGACGAAAATCTTCTCCGAAGAAAAATTATGTCCAAAACAAAAATTTGAATAAACAACAAATTATGTTTTCTTGATAAAAGATGTTTATTTTCTCACTTTATTTATTACAATAAGCAATTCATTATTCTATAGCAAGCCTTATGTTTGTAGCAATACATTAAAAGGGAACTGCAGTGAGATGAAAAATAGTGGAATAGCATTGAGTATTCTCTTGTGACATAGGACACGCAAGCTCCCATTATCAAGACGTAATAGGTACGCAAGAAGGCAACCTCCACGTGGTGACGCCTGGATACTGATTAGCTAGGTTATCCTGACTGGTTAGTAACGAATAGCCTTCATTTTAAGCTGTTTTTCCAGTACCATGGAAGAAATCGATTTCGTCGTTCATGTGATTTTGCATCTGGTTCGTCGTCGATTTGGAGTAAATTTTTTGAACTTGTGCCGCCCCTGGTGGTAAGTGAAAGTTTTTTGTTTCTGGTTTCTTTCCAAACCGATCTGCCTTTTGGCGGTGAGGGGAGGTTTGTTTCCCGTTTCATGAGGCCGGATCGAACTCACCGGGGTGGTCTTCAAATCTACCTCCAGCAGCTTACACACACACACAGGTACGCATTATCAATACAAGATATGACGCGATGAAGATTATATTTTAAACCAAGATTTCTCATTTTCTGTCTTTTAATTTTTAATCATTCAAAACTTCAAAATTAAAGTCTGAAGAGCATAATTAATTCTATTGAAATGGTGCTAAAATTTCTTGTTCTCACTCCAGTATTTTTCATCTTGTTAAAGATAGTAAAACGAACATGAAACAAATATCAAGTCATTTAATCTCTTCTTTAACAGTGTATGTTCAGTAATATAAACTAATTAGATAAACTGACAATTTGTAGTTAGTTCATTTCCTCTCTGAAAAGGTGATGCTCTTTGGGGATAACCTTTCTCTTCTTTCTCAAGATAAGGAAAGAGAGTCTCTTCAAAAATCAGGCCAAAAGTCGAATGAAAACCACCTTTAATAGACGACAATGACAATGAATTTAATATTGTCGTTGAAAAATACAATTATCTGTTTTTGTGTTAATTTTATGGTAGTGAAAGAGTAAATGACCGAAAACTAAATAGGTCGATCTTAAGTTGATTGCAAATTTTGTCAGACGAAAACTTTGTCCGACTTTGTTTTGTCTGTAAGGTAAACGATTAACTGTGATTTTACAATTTACAAAACAAAATCAGCAAAAAAAGGCAAAAAGGCTGGAGCCAGTTAGGTAAATACATTTCATTGATAATTATTTTTCATGAAAAAACACAGAAATTTTCTTATTTCATCAAATCTTATAAGTTACATTTAGGAATAGACTTTACTACGAAATAAGTTAAACAAGGTCTAAATGATAGGAATTTGTATTTCATGACTTATTGATAGCAATGGGAGGGAATTCTAGACATTTTGGATAATGCTTCAGGTGAAAAGGGTCGTTTTTGAAGGCAATGGGAAAGATTTGAGTTGTCAAGAACATCTATTACACAGCCACGTCTGACATCCATTTGCATGTTAAGTTAGTTTTCTGTAAAAATGATCTCATTTCAACTACCAACCGACCGATGGGCATTATATTGTTTTGATCATGCAATCAATGAAAAATAAAATTTTGTCAAGTCTAGAAAATAGAAATGAGCAACAGTGTTGGTGAACAACTTGTAGTTCTTTCACGCAACACCACGAATACCTTACTACCAATTATCACTGACGACAACCATATCACTGAATTTTATTTTTCACGTCATGTTTCTCGTCCGCTTAAATGCAGTCATGGTAAAAATTTACACATTGTTCTTGGTACTAACAAATATTAATTTTTCAGTTTAAAAATTGCAAGAATTTTGTATATTGAACAAGACGACATTTCTGGCAATCCTTTTCTTTGCAATCATCTTCCTCATGTGGTCTATTTTATTTGCATTTCGAATGATCACATAACCTAGTTCCATATTCCCCTTTTTTGCAGTGTGTTTTCATCCCATTTTTGTCCCATTTTGTTGAAGATTTATGGAACTACTTGAAAGACAACACCTTCAAAATTTGAAGGAGAATTTCAGTTAGAATGTCAGTTTTCGTTTTCAATTTTCTTTAGTGAAGCAATTTTCAAAACTTGGTTACTTTTGTTAATTTTGGCAAAACTGGTTTCTCTACCAATTCTTGGTTACTGAAAAGGAAGTTTATGTCGAATTCCAAAAGTCGCTGAAAGAATGTTTATCACACAACTGAAAATGTTTTTGAATTTGACATTGTTCACCAATTATGGCTTTGATTAGACTGATTAAACACCGAATATTTTGTCTTTTTTCTATGTTAATCTTTAATGGGAGATGATTCTAAGAATTTGATAGCAATTAAAAGTATGCACCCATTAAGGACAGAATCACCGCAACACATCTCGAAAGAATAATAAAATGGCACACATTCTGTCTACTTTGTCTATAGTACTACTAAAATTCTTATCTTTATGTTTTGCTTTTTATCGTACAATGGTGTTTCTGTCTTCAGTTTGTTCCTAAATCTCGCCAGCTAAAATTATAATTTAAAAGCTTGGGCAAAGGACATCTGAAGTAAAAGAGATAGCAAGTAAAATGACTGACAGACAGACAGACAGTCATTTAAATGCTTTGAATAGTTGACTTTGGGAGACAAAAGGCAAGATAGTTGATTTTTCTAATTAAAAAATAATAGAAAATTTAAACTTTCATGATTCTATGTCTTGTCGTAAATTATAGGAATTCCTTAAATTCTTGGAATTATCTCAGGGTCTCAAATTAGGAAAAGATGTATTGTCAATTTTTTGTAGCTATTGGTAACGGTAATTGCATGCATAACGTCTGTTTCTTTCCTTGGATTGGAAATGAATCACCAGCAGAAGAAATTCAGAATACAATAGATGTCATGGATAAGCCAACCTCAAAAAAGATATCAATCATTGAGATCAGCTAAGGAATTACGCAATGGCCACATCTAACTTAGAGTATGTACCAAGTATGTACTATGGGCATTGGATTATTCGTTTTTCAAATGCATCCAGGGAAGTAAAGATCACTATCTCCCCTTAATACCAAGCATGTGGTAAAGCGTCATACAAAATTATTACTGCAATAAAAAGGAAACTATCGGTATTTATTCTAAAAATTGCAACGCATAAGTGTTCGCTGAAGGAAGCGCAAAAATGAAGAATGATTACATCTTTATGTCTCAAGCAAATTTGTTTGATAAAATGATAAAGCAGAAAATACTACCATAGGTAAAAAGAAAGTGAAAGAAGCTTCCTTTTTACTTTCTCCCTTTCTTTTTTCTTTCTTTTTTCTTTCTTTTTTCCTTCCTTCTTTTTCCCTTCCGTTCTTTACATTGTAGAACATTTCTCCTGTTCACCAGGTACTTTTTTCCAAATTAAACAAGATGAACGTAAGTAAACAAGCCCCCGAGAGTAACCAAGCAAGCATGGTTTCTTTATTAGTGTACTAAACCTATTTAATCGCTTGAAACACTATTTTAACCTGTCTTAGTTTTCTCCCATCATTGCTCCCACAGAGAAAGTGGCATTATTATTTTCAATGTTTTAGAAAATGCGTGATGAGGTCATGGAGTTTCCACGAGGTTTAATAGATGGAATCCCGAGTTTCTTCCAAGCCTATAACAACTGCAGTGCAAATCCATGGTATCAGCTTTCCCTTTTCTATAGTTTTTCAATACTATATTTAAATCTGTACAATTTTTATATCCTTCTCTAATTATATCTATACTCGCTTTTTGTGGCAAAATTAGTCTCCTAAATGCCTTTTATACCTTACCTACCACACACGCTTTTATTCGATTTTACCAAACGTAAAAGTTTTTAGATTTCTATAATTGTAAAAATATAATTTTACCCAGCATCAGTTTGTAAGTACCGAATTAAAGTCACGATAAGTGTATTGAAAACTCTTAAAGGAAGACTTCTAGCATAAATGGAGACACTCTACCTCCTGTCATTAAGAAACTGACTTATTAAAAGAGTAAATGTTAGTCTTCTTATTTGGATAACTTGGATTAAATGGTTTAGGTAACGATATAGTTCTTTACTGCTTATTTTTCTCCTTTCGAACTTTATATTTCGAACTGTCTTCTGCAGTCTAGCATCATTTCCATCACACCGTTTTTCTATAATTTTGGTAGGAGTCCACCCTTCAAAACAATTGACAAATATACTTTCTGTTAGACTTTTAAAGAATAGAATTTTCTCATGGTTGACGTTCAGTTAATTTCCTTCTGATGTTGGAGTTCTGGTTGTTTTCTGATGTACTGATCCACTAGCCAAGATGTTTGAAATCTTAAAAATATTTATGTTGTTTCCCAGTTAGAGACTTTATCACAGTTTCACCAAGGTTATAAGAGATGTACTCTGTTGTTTTTTCATTGATGTGTCTGTCTTCAACACTCTCTGTTGCTTGTTCCACTTTCATCAGTAAGAATTGTGATTTCTCGGTCGTATCAAACAGGAGAGCAATATCGTCCGCAAAGCCAGTATCCTTTATTGTTATAGATGAATGTCTCCTGCTACACTGCAGGATGAAAAGTAAGGTTATTTCCTGAGGATTGCAGTTGTCTTCATTATAGGCAAATCAAGTGCCACGACAAAGAGTATAGGAGCTAAGGTGTCGTCCTGTAGCACACCTGCTTGAATTTTGAGGAAATCTCTTTCATAAGATAATGCGCTTTTGCTTCAGTATCTTTGTTCAAAGTATTTATTGTCTATGGTTTGAGGTGGAATTCCATTTGCTTTTATTATATTTATCAGTTGTCCACGATGAATCAATTCATAGGCATTAATGAAGTTTTTGAAGACGATATCAACTGATAGATATTTTGATTTAATTTCTTCAACCAGTCTTTATTATAGTAAGGATCGGCTCTAGCGTGGGTATTTTTTGACGATAACAATTTTGAATAATGTGTAAAAGGGGTCTCCAATTGAGGTCTATTCTCTGTGAAAGCATTTTGTTGTAGACCTTTGATGCAATTATCTTCAACTTAATTTCTAAATCTCTTTTCTTTGGTAGTGGATTTAGAGCACTCTTTTTCATGTTTTTTGCTTATTTCCATGGAATATGTTGTTACTTACATCAAAACTAATGGTTCAGTTCAAACAATTGTTTTTCCGAATGTCTGTCAGTATGTCACCCAGACCAGTAATTTTTTCATTCCTAAAGGTTTTGATGTAGTTTAAGGAAGTTCTTATTTATCTTTTTATATTAATTAACAGAGTGTGTTCTACTATTCGCATCATTTCATGTTCATTAATAGCTGGGGGCTTTTCAAGGAGATTGTGAAAGTGATCTTTCCTCGGGGTTACTTACTTTTATCTCTCCTCTTGGTGCTTTTTTTTTCAACCTGTGACTTCATTTCCAATTTCCCAAGCAAAACTTACCTGCTAATTTTCTATTACATAGGAAATGACGTTGATTTTTTTTATTGACATAAGTGTTAAAGTCTTGCTAAAAAAGAATTTGTGAGGTCTTGTTTTAGTATTTTTTAAGAGATAAGAAGGTGAAATTGGAAGATAACAGAAAAAGAAAAATGCAAATAGCAATTTTTTTCTTGTAGAAGTAAAAAAAGCACTACTGAACAAAAACCAAAAAGATCTGCACACATTTCCCCATTTCCACATTTTTAACATCTACGTTGGTTCTGAATTCGCTGACAGCAAGCTTAATTTTTTCTCTTTGACACACCATTTAGAGTATATTAAAGTACAAAAGGTCGTATCTAATGGTCGTACACTTTTAGTATCGCAGAGATTTCTTACCATCGACTGTTTATTGTGGTTGGAGATTAATTTCCTTTACGTAATGTAACCAAGTTAAGAACAAATTAAAACTATATTTCAACCCATTTTTTAAAGGTCAGGGATTTTTCAAGACTTTGAACATAACCCCTAGGCCACATCAGCCTTATTTTATCCCCAACTTCTTCTCACAAAAGCTAATTCTTAACCCTGAAAGACAAAAAAAAGCCTTCCGCTACAATGTAGTACACTTCGTATTATATGAAACTGGTATCTAATAAACATGTTTTGTATGCATACTGTGACACATTATTAAAGCTAAATTTTGCGAGGAATGAAATTAAAAAAAATCCAAATCTAATCCTGTAAATTGATGTTCATAAATATTACTGAATTGTTGTTTTGGACTTTTGCTTCTCCATAAATCAGAACCATTCTTCCTCAGACCTATTTTCGTACCTTTCTCCTACTCTCCTTCTCTCTTTCCTTCTTTCCTCATTTCTCTCCTCCTCTCTTTTTCTCTTTCTTTTCTTCTTTCCCTCTCTCCCCATCCCTCTCTTCCTCTCTCCTTACCTCTCTCTCTGTGTCTCTCTCTGTCTCTCTGTTTCTCTCTGTCTCTGTGTGTGTGTTTCTCTCACTCTGTCTCTCTGTTTCTCTCTGTCTCTCTGTGTGTGTTTCTCTCACTCTGTCTCTCTCTTTCTTTCTTTCTCTCTCTCTCTCTGTCTCTCTCTCTCTCAGTCTCTCTCTCTGTGTCTTAGTCTCTCTCTCTGTGCCTCTGCCTCTGTCTCTGTATTACTTTCTTCGGCTTTGAATGTCTTTAATACGCGTTTTAGGCATGTAGAGTTGTTATTCTTTGTTTTTTTTAATTCAATTAATTTATTCCATATTAGATTTTTGACCTGATGCCTGGAGTAACATAATCAGTAACTACCTAACCTCTCTTTTGACTAACATGTTATACATGTTTTTGATGTGTCGTGGTCAAAAAAGTTATAAAAAAAAGAGAAATATTTGGATCATTTCATAAGCGACGTATAGAGTGCCTGCATTTATACTAGGCTGCTCAGAAAAAATATTAACAGCGCTTTGATACAACCAAATCTCATTATCGAAGCAGCAGAAGTAGTAAAAGTAAATTAAATTCCACCAGCGTATGTCAACTGGATTGAGCACTGCAAAACAAATCCATGTGAGCCAACTTAAGCTTCAGTTTTGGTTGGATCAAATTGCTGTAAGTTGTTTTGTTAGAACTTTGAAGGGTTATGATTAACAGAGATGATAATAAGTTACGAATCTTTAGAAATATGAAGGAAGGGATATTGTAAGATACTGAACTCTTTCTTTGTTTAATTTTGTAACTTATGTTTGTAAACATGCTACAAAGACTAATATGGTTGCAATCAGATCCTTTATCTTTGTACCCCTAAAAAATACATATTTTTGAAATATATTTATTCAGTAAAACACAGAAGCGTGACATCCTCCTTCTATTCTAAATAAAGCTGTCAGTCACCTTTAAAATAATAAATTATATATAGAAATAAAGAACGAAAGTAAGAAATAGAACTAAACGAGGATTAAAAAAGTTGGAGATACTAGCCAGATGTCAAGCTCATTGCGGATTTTCAACTGTTTAGTCGAGAGATGTCAGACGCCAAAGAGGAACATGTCCACTTCTCAGTCAATTGACATGAAAGTAAATTATGCTATTTTTCCTATGATTCATTCTTTTCTAAGCTCATATAATATATTGAGGCTTTATTTTTAGAAAGACAAATACGATCCACATAACTAACCAATACATTATCACAAAGACTTTGACCCTAAAATGAATAGCAATAACCTTCGTTTGAATTGAATGAACAAGAACAAAAGTGGCAAAATGCACCATTGATATATGAAATATGCTAGAAATTAAGAAAAATACAATTTTCACTCGACATTTATATATATTCAGGCACATATTAGATGATTACATCTAATTCACAAAAGACAATTTCTTGCTCTTAAAATTTAAGTGATAGGTTATCATGCCAGCGCTTAAACCTAAATTTATCTCGTCTGTTAAGTAGTTGTGTAGGATTTGTATAGTTAATAATTTCAAACTTTTCATGCCAGCATAACAAGCATCGTTTCGAGATATTAGTGTAGGCTACTCCAGATTTCATAAATGACTAATTAAGTCTTGAAAATTCTGAACTTTATTGACTCAAAGGAAGCCATAGATGTAAGAACACATCTCTCTTACATCTATGACTTATTAAGTATCGGGGTGTTGGCTTCTTTATCAATTTTCTGCCACACATACTTAGATAATGGCCTTTCCTTCGAGTACTTTTTGTGGCTAAATGTTTTTTGATTGGTTCCTATCTTGCGATGTGTATGTATACAATATTATAAGAAAAACGTCTAGCCTAACAAATTTTGCATATCGAGACCGTCCCTAAATATACCAGCCTGTACCCTAGTCTCATTTCCAGGAGTACCCTTGCAGGCAGGGTCCCAACGCATCATCCAAACATATTCCACTAAATAGATGTATAAGTAGGAATGCCATAGTGTGTCAGTCAGTGACTTGATACCCAGTCAGACGTTGAGTTTCGAAATGAAGTCACGGTTTTGAGAAGAGAGAACGCGCAAGTGGACAATGCTCCTGACTAATTTCTAATTCCAATGCCAAAGTAGCTCAATATAAACAATTGAGAAAAACAGCCACAAAATCCAAAGTTCAGCCTAAGTATACAGTTAAGCAGACTTTCATTTTCATTCCAGAACATTTTCCTTCGAAAATGAAGAAGAAAATCTAACAAGATGAATAGATTACCAGTTGATAACTCATTAAGACAAGTGGAGATCAATTATAACTTTGCACAACCACCAATCAGCATCGAGAACAAAGAGCTTGAAACTAGTTACCAGTCCACATTGCTTGCCTCTACTATCTATTATTTCTTTCTCAACGTTATTCTTGAAATGATGCATACCAAAAGCTACAAGACATGCTACACAGGTATTGTCAGCCGGAGGTACTCCAGACTCTGTCACCAAGGAAACCGAAATTGATTGATCAGGCGCACAAATCTCCGGCACTACACAGAAATAGGTATTACTTGGTGGAATAGTGTTTTCCTACATTCTATGCCAAATCATAACATGAAAAAAAATTATGTTTGTCAAACTAGGATATGATACACCATTTAGTTAATATTGTAACTTCAATATTATAATTGCCAATTGAGTTGATCTAGAGCTTATTGTTTTATTCTTAATTTTGTAGCTCTGTTTCTATATTTTATTTGCTGCTTAGTTTGATTTAAAAAATGGTGCCAACTTAGCTGTAATGCAGTTTAGTTGTTATTTGTACAGGATCTGCAACGTGTCAGCAAACTTGTATGCACCGCCAGACCTATTCTACAATGGACATTACCAGTCGTATCTTATCAAGTCATATTTGAAAAAGAAGAACAAGCTAGATCTGAACATGTTATTTCTTTAAAAATACCTTCTTTTCATACCACGGGTCTGATTTTGAGTTGAAATCTCACTCTCAGACATGATTGGTGTCTTGTTGCCCTACCTAACAATCGAATGTAATCTTCAAGGTTATGAAGGATAGAGGAAGTTTAGCACAAGAATTGTTCTTCTTAGGTAAGAAAGAAAATATGGAAGAACAGAGTGCAAAACGGATTGCAATAGACAAGGCAAAGTAAATTAAACTTTTTTTTCCCCATCACATATTTAAAATTGCATATCATGTTCTCTGCTAGACCTTCAACCCAGCTCAACGCACATTAGTTTTCCATTACCTGAAATCCCCTGTTTAGACTTAAAAAGAATAAAGAAACAGAAGGGGGAGGGGGTTATATCTATTAGAGTGGAAGTTATATTTTACCATGTAAAAATAGGCAGAGAAGCATTTAAATAGATCACCATCGTCTTAGGAGTCTATGCTACCCTTGCATAGTCTCCAGGGCCCCCCAAAGTCCCCTTACTCTGCGCCTGTGGTCATACCGATAGTTATGTATGGTCACTGTTTTATACGAGCGTTACACAGCAAAGGTAATATTAACAGGTGGTAAATTTGGTGAAGAATGTAAAATACACCTTTTATATGAGAACATTTTTCTGAATGTGTCTTATTCATCATGTATTGTCTGACTTAAGTTTGTATTTTTTGAATATTTGCCGTTATAATTGTAGGAATATACAGACTACAACAGAATGAGTGTAAGAGCCTGACGATGGGAGAAGTATCTCTCGAAACGTAGCTCAGAAAAAAGCTTACGACTCATGACATGTAAAGCTCTTACATCTAAAAATGAGTGATATTAGCAATTCAAGAACTTTCTTGTTTATTACTCTGAGTACTGAAAAATGTTCCCCTGTACTTCATCAATTTCTCATGCATTGTGATGACGTCTGACCTATCCTACAGTATGTAATTCATGAAATGATTTCTTATTTACAGACTTGAGAGAATGTGCTAAAAGCTGTAGAAGAATAAGAATGAATATAGATCAAGATAATTTTGTTATTCAGTGAAAATCTTTTTGGTTGGGTTGTTCTTTAAAAACAGGGAAGAATAAGGGAATAGAAAGTAAATAATTTAAAGTAATTTGTAATACCTTTTCAACCTGAAATTTCTGTAATTTCTGTAATTTCTCATACCTAATGATATAATGAATGAATATTGATCAGTTTGCACTGACATATGCTTGCTTGATTGTCTGGCTAGAGGATAAACCAAAATCAATCAAAGCTAGAAGACATGTAATTCAGAACGAATATGTTTCTGTTTGTGAAAACAATAAAAATAGTCGGAGATGAAGTGGAATTGTAGAAAAGAAAATTAATTATATATTTTTTTACAACTTCCTTGACTTTCATGGATGTTAGGATTAGTTAAACTAACCTTGAAAAGGAATTTGTTGTTCTGTGGAATGCTAAGCTTTTTCTGCTGAATTGGGAAGAAGAAGGGATCCAGGAAAAGAACGCAACTTCTAAGCAAAAGATGTGGCAGCAAAATTATCTTGTTGAGAGCGAGCACCGATAATTCAAATGGTAAATCGGTTTATTACATTTCCATGAAAATCCCGATTGAGGTGTCCAAGGTATGCGTCTGTGTGTGTNATATAATGAATGAATATTGATCAGTTTGCACTGACATATGCTTGCTTGATTGTCTGGCTAGAGAATAAACCAAAATCAATCAAAGCTAGAAGACATGTAATTCAGAACAAAATTTTTCATTGCGAATTAAAAAAAATAAAATTTGGCAATATTTATCGCATAATGCCTAAAGAATATGTTTCTGTTTGTGAAAACAATAAAAAGAGTCGGAGATGAAGTGGAATTGTAGAAAAGAAAAGTGAAAAATATGTGTGCATCGAACTGAACAATCTCTTTCTTTTTTAAATTAATTATATATTTTTTTACAACTTCCTTGACTTTCATGGATGTTAGGATTAGTTAAACTAACCTTGAAAAGGAATTTGTTGTTCTGTGGAATGCTAAGCTTTTTCTGCGGAATTGGGAAGAAGAAGGGATCCAGGAAAAGAACGCAACTTCTAAGCAAAAGATGTGGCAGCAAAATTATCTTGTTGAGAGCGAGCACCGATAATTCAAATGGTAAATCGGTTTATTACATTTCCATGAAAATCCCGATTGAGGTGTCCAAGGTATGCGTCTGTGTGTGTTTGTGTGTGTTTGTTTGTTTGTGTTGGGAGAAGGGGGGTTGGAGGGAACCCCCATCAAATGCTCCTCATTTTAAGGCAAATAGACAAAGTAAATATTAAAATAATTTAATTATTAGTGAAAATCTGGTTGTTTGAATTGTTCTTTGGCAAAAGAAAAGATAGGGGTAAATATTTTGAAGCTGGAGACACGAAAACGTTCATCACATGTTCTATTGTTTAATACTCCACTTTGGTTCTGTTTATTGATTAGATTGTCGGCTGAGTGGCATTTTCTTATCATTGTAGCAATCATGCTTCCGATTTCGTCTTTCCTAATTATTCCTGTTTGAATTAAAAGGGTGGACCAAGTGAATAATCCAAAGAACCATTTATTGCGATCCTATCCTACAACAGTTATTTGCAATGAACCTTTGAAATGAAAAGGTTTAGATATGATGATTAAGCATTGGATAATACGTTGTTGTTGCTGTTTTAGAGAGAGGAAGAGAGATAGAGAAAGAGATATTTCTAAATTAATACGAAGAAACTTCATTGCGCCATATCCTCGTCAATGATTTTCCGAAAGAATTTTGATTTACTGAAACAGCTCTAGCAATTTTTCTATTCATACTATTCATGATTCAGCTCTTGGTAAAATGCTTTCAATCTGGATTGATTTTTCTGTTGAACTGCTAATTATCCTTCGCTTAACACAGTTACTTAGACGCAAGGATTCCCTATCAATATCCTGGACATCTGTACTTAGAGAAACAAATAGACTGATCGAGGAGAGGAGCAGATCTTCACAAAAGATCCTCTGGCTCAATTTAAAATTGGTTTTCATCCAATACATATTTCAGATTTTTCTGTAATAGCAGAGTATGCAAACATATTTGTGGTTAGAAAAGCCTTTTTTGATAAATTCAATGATAAAGAAAGAGGAATAAAGGAAGGCATTTAAAATGGAAAAGAGGATTCATTGAAGTCAAACAGATTTGCATATGTTTATAATTAGTCTAAAACTGACTTTTTCATACTCTAAGCACACCAGTGTACGGATCCTTCCAATTCTTAGAATCTATAAACAAATACTTAGCAACTATTGCACTATTCTGTACCTGAAATAATAGCAATTTTACATTTGGTTGGGCTGATATTCCAATATTACCACTCGTTGGTAATTTATACCATCAAGGGGGTAAAACCACTGAGCAAATAGCACTTGCTTATACATAACACAATACAAACACTTACACACAGAGATATATTTACAGTTAATTAATTAGATACGAATTATAACAACACTTCTTTGGTTCATCACAAAAACAAGATACGTTTTAACCAGATAAAGAGACAATTTAGCGAACTCATACACACAACCGCATATACTAATACCTACACATGCACACGTACTAGTCACACGCTATGTTCCAACTATGAATGCACAGGGAAACCTCTGACTCATCAAAAAGCTCGGGTTATTTTGTTTTAAACATGGAATTAGGATATTTACCTTTTGAGAAAAAATCTCATACAAACATAAACATACGCAATTACTCTCAATGAAGTTGTTCAGAACTAATAAAGAACAAGAATATTTTCTTTGGCTGATCAGAGATTCTTGTCTATTCCAATTCAACCATAAAAAGAACTATTTGTTTCTTAATCATACACACAGCCACATACATATACAAATATGCATACACATATACAAATGTTACACTTGTAAAGCTTTTGTCGTACGTAAATACGGATGAAAGATCTTAAGGGCAAGCTACGGTCCTGTACAATTCAGCTGAATTGAGTTTTGTTATCTCTTTTAACCTACCATTACCAAAATATTATTAGAGCTTTTGATCAGTACAATCATATTCAAAAGAATCAGTTCCTGTAACATTAACTGATGCTCTGTAATAAAAGAGCTTAAAATAAAGTCCACTCTTCTTGGTTTCTAGCATCCTGATCGTTAGATTTGCAAGGAAAATCAGTAAGCTTTGTTATTGTTGTACAAAATGCCACATAGCCCATCCCACTCCACTACGAAATGAAAAGCAGACCATTAGGCAATTTTAAATTCCAACCACTCTGTAGAACGACATCTTTATAATAATTATCATTATTACCATTTCTACTACCATTAATATTATTAAAAAATACTGTTGATGAAGACCACTGGTAATGTGAACATAGACACAATTTTTACATGCACACAGAGAACGTATTTAATATAAATGACGACTTTGAAAATATTATCATTAAACTGAGAGAGTGTTTTTAGACTTCAACTTTACATTAACTTGTCGCGTAACATATGATTTTGTTGGAGCATCTATGATGACTTGGAGAAAACATTCCTCCATTTTGTCCTATCTTCAACTGTTTTCTGGAATTCTGTGAACGTCAACTATCTCCAGTCGTGGAGGCTATCTTCCCACCACTTACTCCGTCTTCCTCTTTATCTGCTGCCTCTTACAGTACCTTCCAGAATACTCTTTGCAAGTCTAGATGTGCGAGGTACGTGCCCATACCATCTCATCTTGCGTTTCTTTAGAGTTGTGAAGAGTTCTTCATGGGGCCTTATTGCGAACTGGATCGCCAATGAAGCTCTTTATTAGTTACATGCTTCCCAGGACCTTACGATAGTGTCGCATCTCCATCGTTACAACCCTTCTTTCAAGGTCTGCGTTACTGGTCCATGTTTTGCAGGTGTAAAGGGAAAAAGATAAGACGAGGGGTCGGAATAACTAGACTTTAGTATTCAGGTCCTTCTGGGCGAGACTCAATCTGGCCAAAGCAGCTATTGTCTGTGGAACCCTTGTCAATACTTCTTGCTTAGGTCCATCGTCGGAGGTGACGGAACCTAGTTTCTGTTTCTATAGCTGTGTCATCAATCTTGATGTCATGTTTCATCAAGACGCTCCACGAAGCATGATAGTTCATTTTCACTTCCTGCCAGATCGTTGATGTCATCAGCAAAACGAAGACCAGTGACTATTTTATCTCAAATGTTCACCATCCCTTCATGTTCTTCCAAGACAGCTTTTATGATTCTCTCAAGAAATATGTCAAAGAAAAAAAAACCCCCATAAAATGGGGATTTGGTCTTGCTTTAGGACGAACCTTGTCGTTACAAATACCAAAACTCTGTGAATGATAAAAGGAAAGATGCCAAGTCCTTTTTGTTGAATTTTCATCTTTTGGCTTCTATTTAAAAGATATGGACAATTTCAAACTTATTTTTGAAAATTCAAATCTTGATTATCAAAGAATCCTAACAAAAATTTCAGATACAACAATCAGATGTTCCTAATACATTTATAATCCACGACAGAAGGATTGGAACTAATTATTCCATTTCTATAAATAAAAACTCGCTTAATTTACCTGTGTTTTAATTAAAAGAATACAGTGCGAAATTTAGTGGAATTGCTGCATTAAAACAGATGACATTTGATAATTATTCTTGTTATTTTCTTTATAAATTTTTCCTCCAAATAATATTTGGTCGTCCTTTAAGCTGGATATTTTCAATTGCTACAGGGCAACGTCCAGTATCCCAGAAAAAAAGTCTCTTAGTTGATACATTTTGTGTCATCTAACTACTGCTGGTAATCCAAAGCCTTTCTATGTACATGGGGTGTTCCTAGGTTTTCTGAGTTGATTCCAGACCTGGAGTAAAGCCTATCTTCAATAGATAATTATCAACGTTTTTTGCCACCATACCATTATTATTATTATTATTATTATTATTATCATATTATTATTATTATTATTATCATATTATTATTATTATTATCATCATACACACTCCCTATTGATGGAAGGATGAAAGACTCACATTCATAGCCTTACAACAAGCCAGGAAAGGTGAATGCAAGGCTATGTACTGCAGCTACAAGAGTCTCGAATTTAGAAAATTGTTTTCAAACTTTTTGAAACTTGTTAAGGCATAATTTTGCTGTGTAAATTTTGAGATTTTTTTGTATTTGGCATCTTTACCGTATTATTTATTTTATCATCATTAATCATTCCACCGTCATTCTATCATTTGTTGATTTCATCATTCATTCATTCTATCATCGTTATTTGTTCTGTTGTCATTCAATATCATTTGATCATTTTGTTTACATTATTCATTTTTGTCATCACTCAATTGTTTGCACATTCCTTCAACATTATTTACCATGTTTGTGTATTATCATTTGTTTATTTTATTACTATTCCTTATTCTATCATCATCCGACCACCACCACACCCTTTTTCTCATTCTTGGGCTTGCACATTCCCCTTGTAAGTGATATTTTTAAAGCAGTAAGCGATTTCATGTCTTCTTCTAAAGTATTTTTTACTTCAAAAACTAAAAGCTTGATGACCACAATGTCACTGGTTCTTGTAGGCACATTTATAAAAAGCAAAAACTCCAGTTATTTTTGCCTGGAAACAATATAGTTGAAGTGAAAATAAAACGGTTGATGTAATATCGGTGCCCAGGGTAGACTTGATTGTCATCCTTATCATCAGATTTGTTACGATGATGACTTTCATTTCATATCAAATCATACGAAAAATAAAGAGATTTCACACAGTGGCTGTATTTATTTGAACACAAAGTTGTTTTTATTGAAATGACCAGAGTAATAGCAATTTGTATTGTTTTAGACTGTTGGAATGTTCTGAGGTGCTAATCGTCGAGAAAGAAAGAAAACTCAAGCCAACTAAATTATCACATCTTTCGTAATCACTAAAAAAAGTATTTTTGTATGCTACTTTTCTCTGAAAAGTATCTAAAAATGCTGCTTTCCTGTGTTTATGTCCAATTCGCAAAATATCAATGATTGCTTAATTCCAACTGGGAGCCAAGTTTCATATCGTTTATCATTTGTGGTTCCAATCTTCACAAAGAATCAAGTGTAATTCTTTCAGAACAAGAGATAGGATCACTCATCACTAAATATTGTACAGGTATCAATTTCAAATCCAGAAATTAGATAAACCTTATTTACGTTCATCTTCTAATGAAATCCTCTGGAATGACATTACTGCAGAATGGCATTTAGTAATGATCAATTTGGACAAGCATAAGTTGCTAAATGCTACTTCCAGAATGAATGCCACAAAATAGGAATTTGACAAATCTTTTTACAGTAAATCTTCTAATATATGCAACACTAATTGTTGAAAATTTTAAAATTGTCTTTCAATTGACAGGTAAAGAATTCAAAAACGGAGCTTTAATATTGATAACATTTGTTTTGGCATCGATTTCTTGTCTACTGACATTCTACTCTTTTTATTTTGCTTTTCTACAAATGATATTTTAAACAAAGTTATTTTTGATCATGTGTTAGAACAGTATTTAAAAATAAGCCATTGAAAGCACTGCAGCGAGTTGGTTGGATACATCATGGTTGGCTAGTAATGTTCACAATAACAATTCTCTTTTTATGCTAACAACATATGTTTTTGGCTATTCTATCTAATATTCCATCTGATAACAGATCTGAACAGAAGTTATATTCCTTTTGTTTATTAAAGCAATTCTATGGGGAACAGGAGCCAGGCTTATAGTGAAAATTGAAGAGCAAGATAAGAAGCTCAATTCAGTCTAAAAACATGAAGCTGAGAATACAAATCAAATAACAAAGCAAATAGCAAATATCTTTTTCACTGATTTATTCATTAGCAACTAATTGGTTTTCAATGACAAGCTACCTGATTACTTATCTTTTTTCAAAGATTATTCTTATTGCAAGACAATCCCCATTTTCACTTGCTTAGAATTCTTTTTCTTCTTCTTATAGCAATACTTGCAACAATTCCTTGCTCGTCGGGTCATTTATCACTTATAATGTAGCTAGCTGGTGTTTACAGCTTAAGCTGACAGAAAACAGCCATCATGTTAGATCAAGATTGAACATGGGTCTTGATGATGTAGTAACGAAAACATTGTCAAATTAACAAGTTCATTGCAGTTTAAAAGATATGATAACCCTATTGTACATCAAAGATAAAAAGTGAATTTTGAAAATTAAGAACTAAAGGAAACCACTAAAAAATTTGACCACTTATCTTCTTTACTAGAGTGAGTTTGTTTATTGATATTTCCAAAACAACACATTAATTTGGCATGAAAACTAAAATAAAGGTTAAAATGGACTTTATTGGCTGAAATGAGCTGGTTCGTTTTTTTTAAAATATAGTTTATGGTAGATTAGAATCATTACAGTTGATGTAGTAAACTGTCAGTGACGACATTGAGAATAATTATTGTTGATATGACGATAAAATGTTTTGTTGTGGCAAGTCTAGTGTTGTACAGTTGTTCAGCAACCGTAATACATAACTAATATATGACAAAGAAAATTATCTTTCCTCTGTCTCTCTGTCTCACTCTTTCTGTATCTCTCTATCTTTGTCTGTCTGTCTGTCTATATATCTGTCTGTATGTCTCTCCGGGCCCCCTTACCTTATCCCTCACAGACACACAAAGTTAGACAAATGCAGACATACAGCTACAAACACAGACACACGCAGATTCACACACATAGTGTATCACATGGTTCTTTCCTAAATAAACTCCCATCTCAAACACAAGTCATTGTGCTTCGATACCAGCAGATGCAATCTATATAAATCAATACAACAAGATTTAGTATTTTTCGAATGGAGATTATAATTTTAATGAAAACCGCAAAGTTTGTAAATCTGCTGACATTTTTCTGCTGATTTTTTTCTTAGGTGTTCGAAAACATCAAAAATATTTCCATACTTCGATAAACATATCAAACAAATAGATGACATGACAACCTTGGCTTTCTGCATGTAAATGAGCATAGAAGTTTAAAGAAATATCAGGAAATGATGAGATATTGATAAGTGCCAGCTGATAATTTAATAGCAAGTAATTAAGAAGACTGCTTCTATTTATTATGTCTTTCAATAAACTCTTTCTCCCTAAAAGTAATCATTGCTATATTTTCAATTTAAGTTTAATTAAAACTGTCTGGAAGTAGATTAAACACACCTGCTGGATTGCTATTCAATTTTGCAGTGATGAATCAGATGATGGAAAATCTAACAGTTGCATTTTCTCAATAACACACACAGTCATTGGACTTCTAGGCAAATATTCAATATTTAAAAAGATCGTTTTCTTTTAAAGTCTTTTAGTTTTACTAAATTTCGAAATATCGCTTTTTCAAAATAGTTAACCTTTTTTTTGTACGTTATTAGCCAAGCAGAATAAATCATCATTATGAGTGTGTTTTAACTGTGAACTATTTGCATTTTGATTGAAAATTTGTATTTCGGTATTCATTTTCGACAAAAGCGTTTGCTGCTATTTGCCAGATGTTGCTAAAGTTGACATAAATCATTTTTTGTTGATATTGTTCAGTTACACCTCTATCTCTTTTTGCTGTCTCTGTCTCTCTGTGTCTCTCTCTGTCTGTCTCTGTCTCTCTGTCTGTCTCTGTCTCTCTCTCTGTCTCTCTCTCTGTCTCTCTCTCTGTCTCTCTCTGTGTCCGTCTGTCTCTCTCTCTCTGTGCCTATCTGTCTCTCTCTATCTGTCTCTGTCCGTCTGTCTCTCTCTGTGTGTCTATCTGTCTGTCTGTCTCTGTCTGTCTCTCTGTCTGTCTCTCTGTCTCTCTGTCTCTGTCTGTCTCTGTCTCTCTCTCTCTCTCTCTCTCTCTCTCTCTCGAGAGAGAGAGAGAGAGAGAGAGAGAGAGAGAGAGAGAGAGAGAAAGAGAGAGAGACAGAGAGAGAGAGACAGAGAGAGAGAGAGAGAGAGAGAGAGAGAGAGAGAGAGAGAGAGAGAGAGAGAGAGAGAGAGAGAGAGAGAGAGAGAGAGAGAGAGAGAGA
>RDPX01000120.1:942484-955546 GCA_003991215.1 Morbakka virulenta
ACTACTACTACTACTACTACTACTACTACTACTACTACTACCACTACTACACTACTACTACCACTACTACTACTACTACTACCACTACTACTATTACTACTACTCTTTTTACTACTACTACTACTACTACTACTACTACTACTACTACTACTACTACTACTACTACTACTACTACTACTACTACTTTTTCTTCTTCTTTTTCTTCTTCTTCTTTTCAAGCTTCAAGGTTCAAGCTTCAACAATGGCTTTGATCTATCGCGCCTAATTTGTTTACTGTTATGAGTGGCAGTCTACTAAGTTTTAATTGTTTTTAAGGGATTAAAATTAGAAGAGGAATGAGAGCAACACACAAATTAAAAAAAAAGAAAGAAAATAGACCCAGAAATATGTTATCCCTTGCACTAAAATGGCCTCTGGCTTTGTTTAGTGCTCATAAAAAGGTCTCACAGAAAAGGGAATTTTTATTTCCCTGTTCAGTTTTATGAGGACGCAGATTGAAAGCAGTTTTCTTATATTACTTAATGGTATTAGCTGAAGTGGAATTCAACACAAAGACATTGACATCTTTAGAAACAGGAACTACATCATTCAAAGGAAAGGAATGTGGAATGACCAGAAGCTAATAGATGGGAAGACCAATCATTCCAATTTTTAATTGAAATACATTTGGCCATTATGGACATTACTCCAGTGCTGCGAATGAGTAGAACCACTGGATCCTGTTCTTAACAAATAATCTTAATAAGCTGGTTGTTTTTATGGATACTTGTAGCTTCCATATTTTAACCATCTTTTTCATGAAAGAAAAAACACTTTTTAAGTGGAAAAATTCGTCCTGCAAAAAGTCAATATTCACATAAAAAGAGAAGTGCAGTGAGAATTAGTAGGATATGAATGCAATACTCTTTTAATTATTTAAACTAATTACTTTCCCGCTGCCAATGGTTTATATCAAATTCTGAGGGATCACAAGGCTTCGAAACTCAACACGAACAACCCAACTGCCCGTTTATTGAATATTAGTGATAATAAGGCAATTATCAGAGGACATGATTATATTGTCTACCCAAAAGTACTTTTGCATGAAGGAGTGGAACAAAACCCCTGCGTTTTTCATTTTTATCACCTTTTTCAGAACTTCTAAATGGCATGGTTCTCACTTGTATTCAATCATACACCATGTGAACTAAATAACTTCTTTGACATTGTTTATTTTCCTTGTTGTGATATTGGTACATCAAGAATATTTCAATTAAAATCAAATTAATTTAGCTCAGCAGTGACATACTATTTACAAAATTGCTAACTGTAAAATGGATATAGGTATTCATTTACTTCCTGACCTAGAATGCTGCAAAGTTTGGTAGAGCCAGGTCTTGGTTTGACGTAAAAGCTTTAATGTCTATTCATATCCAGTTTTTATCGCTTTTCTGAGGAAGAGAAACAATTCCTGCATGGCATCCACTTGTGTTAGAATTTCAATCACAAGAAGTGGCAGGCTGCCTTTTAGCATCTACATGTTCTATGACAACCCCCCAACCCCCCTTGACTTGTGGTCTCTCATTTTGTGGTCTGAACAAATACCCTGAAAGTATTATTCGACTGAAATATATATTATCTTGATTTACAAAATTCAGGCTCTGTACCACGACTCGTTAATTTCATGACGTCATGCATAAAACACATAAGCTTACACACGGAGAAACACTTCTGTTTTTCCTATCAATACCTAAAGACCAACTTATTGTAAATTGCATTTTTTTATATGAAGAACGCCAATCGTTGTTTGCATGATTTATCTTCAAATAAAACATATGTAGTTATTACAATAGATAAAACCTGAAGCAAGAAGGGATTCAAATATGCAAACAGTTGTAAAAACAGCAACATAAGAAGAAAGATCAATTTCTAAGTATTTATCTTATTTCTCTGAAGAATCTTCTTCTTCTTCTTCTTCTTCTTTCGGCGTTTCCCTTTTCAGGGGTCACCACAGCGAATTGACTTCTTCCACTTGAGTCGGCCACGTGCGTCTTTCTCGGTCAAGCCAAGTTCCCTCAAGCCATCTCCAACACAGTCTTGCCATCTCCTCCTTGGCCTTCCCTGCTTTCTCTTGCCAGGCAGCTCCATGTTCAGCACCCGTTTAGCAATGTGATCCTCCTCCCTCCTTTGCACATGTCCATACCACCTTAGCCGTGTCTCTCTCAGCTTTCCTGCGATGTCACATATCCCGATGGTGCCTCTGATCCTTTCATTTCTGATCATGTCCTTTCTTGTGACTCCAAGGGACCACCTCAGCATACGCATTTCTGCTGTTTGCATTTTCTTCTCAAGACTCTTGGTTAGAGGAGCTGTCTCTAGTCCATACAGCATCGCAGGCCTTACTACTGTTTTGTATAATTTTCCTTTGACTTTGACCGGTACTCTCCGAAGAATCATTAAGTCATAAGAATATTACTAAAAGGCTGCTGACTAAATTCATCTTCAAGAACAAGCAGTAATTAATAAGTATGCAATCCTCTCTGTTAAAGACGAAGAAAAGCTTAAAATTGTATTTATTTCCAATAAAAGATTTATCTTGAAAGAACAAATATCTGAAACATAGCGTGTTGAATTAAAGATCATAATGACACTGTGTGTATTACAAGTCTTTCAAAGGTTTTAAACTCATTGACATTCAAACCTTGTCTTTATTGACTTAAAAATTAGCCCCAAGGTCCAATGAACCCACATGATCCTAGGAATAATTTCAAATCTTTCTTGAAGAGGTCGATATATTTTTTTGAGGTGAATACGGATTAATCTGACATTCCAGTACAGGTCATCGCATTAGGGTACATGTTTTTGTATAATAAATATAATTTATAGTGGGTTAATTTACTTGAATATATTGCTATTTGTTAGTCCATTACATCTTGTATCGCACAGCTGATATGTTTGATAATTTCTTACATATATTTTTATTTGTCAGTTCAGCTGAACTTTTTCATAATATGATATAGATTAAGCTGTTATGAATGTGATAAATTGTGTTTAACTACATTCCCAGAGGCAACTGTCTCCCCACAACACAATTAGAAAGAAGTCTATGTTCAAACTAATCTTCTTTTCTGCCCTCCTCGTTTATTTTATAATAGATGTTTTGAACAAGTGGACAAGGATTTTGTCCTGCTTTCTTCTACTGAAATATAGAAAAATGTAATAAGAAAGAGGATTTGAAATGATTAGGTCTGTCAATTGGAAAACGTTTCCATCAGGTTAGATTTCTGAAACCCAACCCCCCAGTCTTTATATTATAGTATGTTTGTGAAATATTTGTCCTTGTTCATCACCTGTCTCCCACGGGTTTTTTGACAATTTTTCATTCACGTTACTGAACGAAAAGAGAACTTTTATATGTATATCGGAGCCCAATTTGTAGAATGCCTCCACAATTAGCATTGCTTACTTTTTTTAGCTTTCAGATTTTTAGTTGTGAAGGAGGTTTTTTAATGACAATGGTTAAAAATGTTCCATCCATCTTTGACACATTTACTCAGTCAGGGAACTGTGTGTCATTAATTACAAATGTAAACCCCCGCCACCCCATAGGTGTACATACAACTTTATTTTTCCCCACTAACAAGAGGTTCTCGTAGATATTAGAGCCAACTTTGTTAATAGCTTTATGAAATTGTTGGCAAAGGAGCATTTTGATTTGAAGAGGAGAGAAAACGATTTTCTGGGAGTCTTCCAAGTGTTACTTACAATGTTATTTCATTTTTCATTCAATGGGTCATTTAAAAGAGACTCTCATCGCTGCGTTATTGTGAAATATCGAAATTTAGAATATGCATTATGGGGACCTACAAAGAAATTCATTATTTATAAACGAAGCAAGTAATTCTTTTATAGACATTTGTAATTTACACATTGTGGCATCGTGATTCTTGTTTCGTTGTTTTCTTTGGCTTGTACTGATGAACTGATGGGAATGGATCTTTACGTATTGCCATTGTGAAGACGAACTCACTTAAGTCTTCTTCATGTGTTGTCAATAAAGAATTGTTAAGCTTAAAGTTATTGTTTGGAAAACTCTCATTTTGATAAAAGACCCCTGTTGTCTACCTACATGATCAGTGATGTGTGAAACAACTACTTGACAACTACGTGACAACTGACGTACGTGGGAACTGACGTACGTGACAACTAATGTCCCTGTACGTGATAACTGTACAATATTTAAAAATTGCGCCCTAATTCCTCATTTGTCCATCGATAACTGGTTTGAAAAATACTTCTTGTCAAGTTTAGAAGTTATTAATTGTGGCAATTTTTCTTGATAAACTGGAATCACTAACAAGCTATTCAACTCACCTTGATCAAGACACTCGTCGATCTGGTAGGACTTAGAAATGGTTTGTCACCAATATTAGTATCAATCTCATTAGAATCGTTGGAAAGCTCCAAAATGTTCCTTCTCTAAATCTTTCCTCTTTGGTCTTTCGTGGTTTTCAGGCACAGAGAAATTCAAGGCTTACTCAAGGAAATCATTACCTGCTATACCCAGAGAAAGGAAGTGCATCAGATTGTGGCATTAATACAATAGCTTATGTAACACTATGAGATTTGATTTGATGCTTTTTTATGATATTCTATCAAAATACTTTTATCTAGCAAGAGTAACAATCATTGTTAGGATTTTTGTACTCTCTCTATGTCTTTGGTACATCGAAATTATTGGAGCTTTTCCGTTATGTCAATTTAATCTAGTAATACCGGAATTGGACACTTTATATTGAGCTGAATTTTCTCTTGATCAACGACCAGGACAGAAGAGTATGATGAAAAGCTTTCTCTTTCCTAATCTGAAACTGATTTTGTCAAGGATAGTAAGGTAAATTGTCCACAATATAACAAAATCTTATTCATATTTGTATTCTTTTCTTTCACTACATATCTTTCCAATTATATTATTATTATTCTTTTTTATCTTTCAGCTGCTCCCTGTTAGGGGTCATCACAGCAGATCATACGCTTCCATTTGCTGCGATCAGCAACATCTTCCCTTCTCACTACCATCCCTCTCATGTACTCTTTTATTACATCCATGTAGCGTCTCCTTGGTCTTCCTCTCTTCCTCCTCCCTGGCAGATTCATATCTATCATTCTCCTTCCTATATAGTTCTCTTCCCTTCTGATCACATGCCCATACCATCTGAATCTTGCCTCCCTTTGTTTCTCGCTCAATCTCTTAACATGTGCTGTACCTCTGATTTATTCATTTCTAATTTTATCCAAGCATGTAACTCCAAGTGCCCACCTCAGCATTCTCAATTCTGCCACCTCCAACTCTGCTTCATGTTTCTTTGTTGTCGTTACTGACTCAAGCCCATACAGTAAAGCTGGCAGCATTACCGTCTTATATATTTTTTATATCTTTCCGATTATATTGTTACTGTCAAAACGGCTGAAAGAATCATCTTGATCGTAGCTAAATCGAAATAAGGTCTGTCTTCAAGCAGTATTTCCTGTACGCTACTCCAAAAATAAACTCATCTTGACAAACTATTGAAATGAGTCACACTAATGCAATTAACAATTTGAGATCCTTGGTGAATAAAAGTCAATAGCTGTATTTGAAGTTTCATATGGATGCAACAAGAGAGAAAGCTGCTGCAGAATATTTTAAACATAAAGCGTTTCAATGGATGAAATTTCAGATAGATCGAATTATGTATATCAGATAAATCGATATCAAAAGCTCATGATAACAACTATTTGTTAAAGGCAGAGCAAACCTATATTGAGTCAGATATGTCACTATTGGTTCGAGGTAGAGGATATTTGTACATCGAGAATTATGCAGCCAAAGCATCAGATTTGGCACTTGAAGTACAATTTCAAAGGCGTAAAATATATTTAACTAACCCTGTAGGATAATATACTTCATCAACTAGGAAAAGTGTCAATGGAAATACAAAGTAGGTTGAATTCACAGAAAACAGTACAAAACTACTCGAGAAGAAAAGTGAACGAAGGGAAGGTGCTAAAGCGAAGTAAAAGAAAATAGTGTAATAATATGAAGTTGACGAGGATTTGGTGTGATAGAGTGTTAACAACAGAGCGATTGTAATAAGATAAAGAACGAAAAAAGCATCGAGTAACTTGAAAACCTAGAACGTTTTAGGGGTCAGACAGGACTGAAGACAAAAATCCAGGATTCAGTAATAAAAAGTAAAAGCAACATATGTAGTGGAAATGGATTGCCTGAGTAAATAGAACTTTCACAGCAAAAGGGCAAAGAATACTCTCAAGGTTCTAATAATTAATAAACTAATATAACAACGTTGGCGAATCATATGAGTAAGTATAATGCTTTTTGGTACTGGAAGCCTAGCTACAAGTACAGACTGTTTATGAAAAAATAGATGTATTATTCAAGAAGTGATATTAGGAATATGCAACATTGTTTGTCAATAAGCAGCTGTCATCTTTACCAAAATTCCGTTAGCGGTAAATTGATAAACGTCTGTCCATTACTGAATCGTGTACAATCATAGTACATCCAATAACGTCGTGAATAGGGCTGGAACTTCATATGAAGGCTCCTTGAGTGAGAAGCGTGTGCCCGGTCGTTATCCTACTACTGCCGGAACGACATAAAATTAAGAAGTAAACTAGGTAGTGTTAGAATGCTTTTAAAGAAGTAACCCGTTTAATGAAGAAGGGAGGACTACCAGAGGCTTCAAACAAAAAATGTTTAGATGATGGAGAGTAAGGGTTTGACTTAGCGGAACAGCGTGTTTGTGACCAGGCAAGGGTCATCAAAAAGAACGGATGGTTATCAGAACTTAAGTTGGAAATGATTTAAAGGAAAATACAAGATAAAGTACAGAACAAGGATGGTAGTCTGGAGAATGAGGAGCAAGTTGAAACCTCGAATGAGGAAACGGAGGTCAGAAACGACCAGGGGGATGATAGTAATCAGGTAGATGGTGTTGATGAAACAAGACTTGATAGAAATAAATCTGAAACCAACGTGGTTGAGTTTGACCAAGAACAGTGACAGATTATTGAGCAACTGAAAAAAACCCAATCGCACCAGTTAGAACATCTACAGGAACAACGTTTGAAATTGTTGAAAAGAGACTTTTAAGATGTAAAACTGAAAAAATTAATTGAGGGATCAAGTTTCAGAAAACTAGCCCACATCACACAAACAAATGACCTAATCATGGGTGGATGTGTTTTGGCTGCAGAACAGCTAGGCTTGAAGAAAATCCCTTATAGGAAGAAAGATGGATTCACATGGAAACGTAGAATTGAGGAGGATATTAAAATATTGAAACAGGAGGTCAGCTTGGCGCAAAAAGAAAGGAAAGGTGAACTTGGAACAAAGAAGAAAAGTAAACTGAAAAATCTGGAAGTAAGGGTGAAAGGGTGAAAGGAAAGGGCTTCAAACAGTAATCGAAGAACTAAAGTATAAAATGATTGCAAAGAGCGAAAAGGTTTAAAAATAATTCAAGTGATGTGCCTAATGCTCAAGAAAATAAATGGTTTTAGGATAGAATTGGGAGTGACAAAAAGGAACGTGATGAGAGGCTGGATGGGTGAAGGATCTGTAGGAGAATTATGGCGAACACCTTTAGGAAATGGCAAGGATACGTATTGAAAATCCACAGAAATACTGTCGAAAGATTCTGAATTGGAAAACAGTAGCAAAAGATGATGTTCAAGGTTACTGGATTAAAAGCCTCAAAAAGTTTCATATAAGAATTGCTTGACAACTGAATAAGATATTAGAGGACGAAGATAATTTACCTACATGGATTACATGATTGTACAGTACTGTGCCAAAAGAACCCTTGGGAAGGTAGTGCAGTGGAAACTATCCCCCTATCACGTGCCTCCAGTTATTGTGGAAGCGCATCAATGATAGCAAAAGAGATGTACACCTATTTAGAACTATAGAACTTTTACCATAAGAACAAAAAGGATGTAGGTGGAGGAGTCGTGGGAGAAAGAAACCCGTTAATTGACAAGGTTGTATCGGGAGAATGCAGGAAAAGAAATACTAAACTGGCAATGGCAAGGGTAGGTTATAAGAAAGCTCATGACTTTGTCCGTTCTAGGTGGAGTAAAAAATGTATGGACATGTTCGGAATTGCAAAGAATTGTGAGTAATTTTCTGCAAAGACTTATGCATCAGTGGAAGTATTTATTAACATCTTATGGAAAAGACCTTGGCGATGTTGATGTGAAGAGGGAGATATTTCAGCGTAACAGTTTGTCACCTCTGCTGTTTGTGTTGAGTATGATTTCATTCTCCTTAGTTCGTAGAAAGGAAAATAAAGGTTATGAATTGGGAAGAAAGACTCCAAATTAAATCATGTACTTTGGATGATCTAAACTTGGTTGGTAAGAATGAAGAACAGAGAGATACATTTGTGATCACGGTACATATCTTCAGTAAAGACATTGGGGTGGAGTTTTGTCTTAAGATGCGTGGTGTTCTTACCTTGAAAAGAGAGAAAATAGCTAGATGTAAGGGAATAAAACTCCTGGATGGGAAAGTAATGAAGGAACGTGAACAGGAAAGTTACATAATAATCTTGAAAATTCTGAACTTTACGGACTCAGAGGAAGCCATAGATGTAAGAGCTTATCATGTCATGAGTCGTAAGCTTTTTCCGAGCTAGGTTTTGAGAGACGATGGGAGAAGTATCTCTCGAAACATAGCTTGGAGAAAGCTTACGACTCATGACATGATAAGCTCTTACATCTAAGTAAGTTGCACGTTTTTATGGATAGTCGAACTGAAAGTGAGATTAAAGAGAAAATTACAAGGCAATACAAGAGAAGGCTTAGGTTGATTCTTAAATTAAACTTGAATGGTAGAAACAAAATTACAGCGATGAACAAACACATAAGCAGTAGCTATCTCTAGATATGGAGCAGGGATTCTGGAATGGGAAGGATGTGAACCGAAAAGCTTAGACAGAACAACAAGAAAGACAATGAGAAGGTACTGTGGTTTCATCCTAAAAGTGATATGATCAGAATATACTTGGAGAGGCATGAAGGAGCGGTTTGATAAACTAAGAACACTGCGTCAAAGGAGAGGAAAATAGCTTGAGCTGTATTTTATGAATTCTGCAGAAAAAATAAATCAGGAGATTATTACATCAGGGACAATTGAGACAGAGTGAACCACAAGTAAAAGTGAATTCAAACGACAAAATGTGCAGGAGCCTAAACAGAAATAGACGGAGAAAATGATGTATGGATAGTTAATCAGGAAATTGCCGGAGAAGGTAGAAAAGAACAAACCTGGAACTGGTTAGTAGCGATTTAAAATTTGAAACAGAGGGGTTGGTATGTGCTACACAGGCGATCATAACAAATTATGTAAAACATCTCATTGATAGGAGTATTGACAATCCGCTCTGGAAAATATGTGGAAAGAGAGGAGATAGTATGTAACGTAGAGGAAATGAATGAGCTTCAAATATTATCGAAATCAAAAAGATTGATTGCATTAATAGGTATTGGAGCACCAGAGACAATTTTTAGATCATTAGAATCCTATCTCAAAGAATTAAATGTGTATGTTGACACTTCTCCAATGCAAACAACTGTATTAGTCAAAGCGTAGGATTATCAGAAGAGTCCCACTAGAACGTCAGAAAAAATTCCATACTTAAATGAGCAATTATACACAGATAATGATAATAATAATAATAATAATAATAATAATGATAATAATGATAATAATGATAATAATGATAATAATGATAATAATGATAATAATGATAATAATGATAATAATGATAATAATGATAATAATGATAATAATGATAATAATGATAATAATGATAATAATGATAATAATGATAATAATGATAATAATGATAATAATGATAATAATGATAATAATGATAATAATGATAATAATGATAATAATGATAATAATGATAATAATGATAATAATGATAATAACGATAATGATGATAAAGGCAATAAAATGCCCTGTAATACCTGTGGCAGGGTACGTGATGAATGTAGCTAACTTTGAAAAAGGAGAACTAGACAAACTTGATAAAATGTGAAATGTATTCTACGGAGAGAAGGTTTCCATGGAAGACAAACAAGTGATTAGAGGTTATACGCAGCAAGATGTGATGGTGGTAGAGGACTTAAATGTTTCAAAGACGTGTATGAGGTGACCAAAACAAGAGTAGCATGTTATATGGCAACATTGACTGACAATTGGATCAGGGTAGCATGAAAACATGAAATGAATAAAGAGCATTCCTTTTTAAAGAGAGATGCGGAAGCAGCAGTGAGAAGGGTGGGTGTAGATGCAACATTTGACAAAGGACACGTAACAATTTGTCAAGAGAGATTTGACGATTAGAAGGCGGCGTGGAAAAAGCTGAAGAAACAGTTAGATTCAGGACAAAAAAGAAACCGTGAAAGAAGTTTGGCAGAGAAGCCACTTTCTTGGATCTGTGTTGCACATTAACCATACATAATCTTCTTTCTCATATCTCAACGTAATCTCGCTCTGTAGTGGTTTCTCTGCTAAAGTGCCATGCGGATCTAAGACAGACGGCATCAATATTCACTTTACAGGAGCAGATGGTGAAATAAAGTGCGTGGGAGAAGGTAAGAGGGCTCAATGATACCGATCAATGTAGGTTGTGTGGAGAACAGCGAGAGACGATACAGCAGCTCCTCTCTGGATGTGAGAACCATGCAGGATCATAATTCGTGAAACGACACAATGCACTCAAAGTTTTGGCAGTCAAATGGGCAGTGGAGAAAGGAATACTTCTAGAAGGAACAAAATGGTACACCAAGAGACGGGAACAAGGTAAAGTTTTAGAGAATGAAGGCAAGAAGCTGTATTGGGATTGTGAACACCGAATGAGAACAAACTGCACCCCGAGGAGACCAGATCTTACCTTAGAAGACGGAGAGAAGAAAACAATTTTACTGGTCGATATGGTATGTCCAAACAAAATGAACAGACGTACTAAACGAGAAGAAAAGATTAGGAAATACGAACCATAATGTTTTGAGATACGTGAAAGACGAAAAGATTATAACGTAAAAGTGGTTCCAATAGTTGTTGGATGTCTCGGTGGAGGAATGGAAGAGCTGAAAACGGACATTCAAAAAATATTTGAGTTGATAATGACTAAGAATCCGAAGCGTTATTGAGAAAAATCCAAAAGACAGTACTTTGAGAAAGTGAATCAATAATTAGAAAAGTGTTATCGGGACTATTGAGTTGAGGTATGTTATGTGAGGCTAATAAAAATTGGTAGCTCAAGCCACCCAGGGCTGCTTAGGGTAGTAAAATGGTCGAATTATTACTTCATACTCATAAGCTACCGTGAGCAGGATTGGATGATAATGGCTTAGTTTATGATTATCATTAGTATCTTGTAATTTGATATATAAGATGGCAGTTGTATTGTTAGTTAATCCAAGAGATAATGATAATGATAATATAATAAGATAACATCAAAACCTGACAATTGAATTTAAAAGGCCTTTGTCACTGAAGAATGCTCGTGTTGTACCAAATGTTGTTGAAGCTTTAGGGTGTGTAAGCAAAAATTTCAAGAGATGGACTGACGTGATAGATATTGAGTTGTACATTGGTATAGTTCACAAGAATGCCTTATTAGGAAGACCTAGGATTCTTAGAAACGTTTTACAAACGTAGGGAGAAAGAAACCTCTTGGCCTTTGGCTGTTAGTTGTGGCTAACCCAAGAGGAATAAAGCGGCATTAAGAACGGCCTGTGCTAATGCTATAAACTAAGATGATGATAATAATAATAATGGTTATAATGATAGTTATGATAAAATTGAGTCCTGGATATTGGGATTAAAGTGAATGTGGCTGTGGAGTTTCAACGTAGGAGAATGAGGTTGCTCTTTGCCACAACCACCTCTAGGTCACCCTTGGGCAGTGTGTAGTACCTGCTACCTTTGAAAAGAAAATAAAGTACCAGGTTGGCTTACGCCGGCGTTACGTCTGTCTCTTGGCCAGGCTGAGGTTATTAGTCTTGATCGGCAGCCATTATGTGAGAAGGAAAATCCAAAACAATAAACCAAATCTTAAATTTCAGGTTGACGTCTGGCGGGCTCTAACTGTGTCTCATGGTCAGGGCTGGATCTTTAGCTTTGGTCGGCACTTTTCCTGGAGATGGTGTCTCAATAAAAACTACTAGGGAAAGGAAACCTTAAACAAATTATGCCTCTTTTGTGTGAAAATATAAAATAATAAGAAGGATGTACATGGTACCGGAACGTCATGCGAAGGTACCTTGTCCGGCAGGTGTCCTGTGAGTGAGCACTGCAACATTAATAATTACAATGAACTAGATGATAAAGTTGCTGAAGAACTTGATGATGAGACCATAGCAAAAGAAACAATAAGAACAAGACTAATCCAATTGATGGTTGAAAAATCCCAAATGAGGTTACGATCCCTGATGTCGTGTGACAGGGACAAAGAGAAAGACAAAGAGAAAAGAATAGTTCAGGAAGTCAATAATGTCATTGAATCCATCAAAACGAAAGATAGATCTGAAACCAACCATTTCATTATGCAGCAGCGTATGCAGTACCAGGGGATTGGGAAAGAACAGAAAAATGACAAAAAAGGACTCTCCGAACGAACTATTTTGGAAAAGGAGAATCCAGAATGAATCAATGGAGGAAAGACCTAGTCAAGGACCTAGTCAAGGACCTAGTCAAGACCTAGTCAAGACCTAGTCAAGACCTAGTCAAGGTCAAGACCTAGTCAAGACCTAGTCAAGGTCAAGACCTAGTCAAGACCTAGTCAAGGTCAAGACCTAGTCAAGACCTAGTCAAGGTCAAGACGTAGTCAAGACATAGTCAAAGTCAAGACCTAGTCAAGACATAGTCAAAGTCAAGACCTAGAAAAGACATAAACAAGGATAAAAAGACATATAGGCTTACATAAAAACCAAATTTGAGAAACACATAGCAATAGAAAAGAAAATACAAACTAAAAAGAGAAGGACAAAAGTAGAAATGCTAAA
>RDPX01000120.1:956403-983122 GCA_003991215.1 Morbakka virulenta
GTCAAGACCTAGTCAAGACCTAGTCAAGGTCAAGACCTAGTCAAGACCTAGTCAAGGTCAAGACCTAGTCAAGACCTAGTCAAGGTCAAGACCTAGTCAAGACCTAGTCAAGGTCAAGACCTAGTCAAGACCTAGTCAAGGGCAAGACCTAGTCAAGACCTAGTCAAGGTCAAGACCTAGTCAAGACCTAGTCAAGGTCAAGACCTAGTCAAGACCTAGTCAAGGTCAAGACCTAGTCAAGACCTAGTCAAGGTCAAGACCTAGTCAAGACCTAGTCAAGGTCAAGACCTAGTCAAGACCTAGTCAAGGTCAAGACCTAGTCAAGACCTAGTCAAGGTCAAGACCTAGTCAAGACCTAGTCAAGGCTGAAGAGACGTTAAGGGGTAACATAAAACCAACGTTTGGAGACTCATTTCAATTCAAACGAAAATACAAGCTATCAAAAGTAGGTTTAAAGTAGAAATGCTAAAGCAAAAGATCAAGTCGAGAGGCACCAAGATTAAACGGTTTGAGGATAGAAATCAACAATTCCAACAGAATGCTATATTCTCTTCCATCTAGAAACGTTTTGACGAATAGCTGGATACAGAGGGTTTCCAAGTAAGCAAAAAGTCAAATACCAAGGAAGCCACGCTATTTTGGATCCAGATATGCTCAGTGTTTATTGAACATAATAGTAATGAAGGATAGCTAAAGGATGTAGAGAAAGAACTAAAAGGGATAGAGAAACAGGTAGATGTCAATATATTACCTACATATTTACATATAGACAATTTTATGTAAGGAAAATGGCCAACTGGAAAGCCCCAGGACCGAATAATTTCCAAAGTTTGTTGTTAAAAAAAAACCTTACTTCAATTCATATGCGAGTTGCTGGATAACTACAAGAATGCATAGATGCCTGGGAAATGCCTGATTGGCTTTTAAAAGGACAACCTAATCTTATAATGGAAGATCCAGCTAAAGGGAATTTCATCGGAAATTATCGTCCCATAGCTTGTCTTAGTTGTAGAGATGACTATGAATGGTTTCCTAAAAAAGGATACAGAGAGAATAATCCTTGCTACCTAAGAGCAAGCATTGAGGACCAGTAACACTAAATTTGGTATCAAGAGAATTACTGATTCTCCACTTCGCACACTAGGTGTTAAAGCTCAGCAATCTGTTTGACATTTTAAAAGCACTGGTACTAAACTAACACAAAATGAATTCAACCACAGAGACGACAAATTAACATTCAAAGTTCATTAGGAACTCTGAAAAAAACCCCACGGATTTGAATGTTGTGATAAGTGGTATGCGTATCACACATATCTGAGAAAGACGAAGTGAATATAATGTGGGACATGACAATGTTCACAGACAGAGGATTGTCTCACAACCAACTCAATATAACGGTAGTTTACAAACGTGAAAATGTTTGATAGCTTGTTGACAAAGTTGTTCCTGAAGACCAAAACGTAGTTACTACAGGTGCTTGGAAGTTTGAAAGATAACCAGAGCTTGTCTTTAAAATCAAAAGGATTCACAGTGTTTTTGTTAAGGTTTTACCTATTGTAGTTGAATGCTTGGCATGGTCACCAAGTTTTAGGAGCTACATGAAAAATCTATCACCTTACGAAGCATACAGATGGCAGGAATTCCCGGAAGGATTCACATTCTGGGGAAAATGTTACCTCTCTGAACCGCGGAAAGGAGCTAAAATGTGCCAACATCTACTCATTCACTTTACTTCAGGTGCCTTCCTCGCGACGATGGTTGGCTGCGATGATGCTCCACCTAGTCCTGTTATGTGCGGGTGTGGACGATGCTCGTTCCTCGGCAAGTTATCCGTTTCTTAATATTATCCGTCCATTTTTAACAGGATCTACCTCAGGGTTTCCTACCAGCAATCTTCCCTGTCAAGATAACCTTTTGCAGTGAAGTGTGCCTTGCCATGTGTACAAAATAAGAAATCTTTGATTACCTAATTTTCTTTAACAAAACTCTTTCTCTTCTAGCAACTTGTAATACGTCTTCTTTTGTCCGGTGCTCTGTGCAACTAATGCTGAGCATCTTTTGTACGAATCACATCTGCAGGACTTCAATCGTTTGTATCTACTATCTAGCACTTAAACTCTAACCGGTGTTTATAGTATAATAGTCATAATAATGATAATAACAAAAATAATAATAATAATAAATGAAGAGTAGAGAAAAGATATAACCAAAGAAGCAAGCAATATCAACAGAATAGACGGCTCAGGAGCAACTGAGTGGGTTTTAAACAACTTAACGGCGAAGGAGAGCAGAACGAAAGAGAAGCGCCATGTATAGATAAAGTAAGACATGTGGAGTACAGAGGTCAATCACAATAAGGACACAAAGTAGTTAATAGGCTTTAGAAAGAAAATGAATGGTCGACTAAGACAAGCAGAATTGAATATCACGGAAGAGAAAATAAAGAAGATTCTTTAAAAAGTATCAAACTAGAAGGTACCTGGACCAGATGTTGTACAATGGTTTAGACTAATAAACTTTACAACAATGCATAAATATTAAAGGAAATATTTATAAAATACGTCGACGCACAGACAACAGTTTGAATAACAAAGAAGTAAACTGTTCTGTAACAGAAAGACAAATCAAAAGGGGAAAAAACGCAAATAACTACCGCCAATTACATGTTTACAAATCACATGCATTGATATCTGAAGAAATTTACTCGTTTTTGGAAAGGAACCAGCTTTTGTCATAGCAAAAGAAAGGAAGAAAAAGGAAGAGTAGGGAAACAACAGATCAGTTGTACATAGGCAGGATGATACTCTGAGAGGTTAGAATAAGGAAAAAGAACTTGGCAATGGGATGGATTGACTGTAGGAAAGCATTTGAGATGGTGCCACCTCCCCGGATTTGGAGTGGTTGCGTATCCTAGAAACATTGGCAGAATGATACTCTGAGAGGTTAGAATAAGGAAAAAGAACTTGGCAATGGGATGGATTGACTGTAGGAAAGCATTTGAGATGGTGCCACCTTCCCGGATTTGGAGTGGTTGCGTAACCTAGAAACATTGGTAGGATGATACTCTGAGAGGTTAGAATAAGGAAAAAGAACTTGGCAATGGGATGGATTGACTGTAGGAAAGCATTTGAGATGGTGCCACCTCCCCGGATTTGGAGTGGTTGCGTATCCTAGAAACATTGGTAGGATGATACTCTGAGAGGTTAGAATAAGGAAAAAGAACTTGGCAATGGGATGGATTGACTGTAGGAAAGCATTTGAGATGGTGCCACCTCCCCGGATTTGGAGTGGTTGCGTATCCTAGAAACATTGGCAGAATGATACTCTGAGAGGTTAGAATAAGGAAAAAGAACTTGGCAATGGGATGGATTGACTGTAGGAAAGCATTTGAGATGGTGCCACCTCCCCGGATTTGGAGTGGTTGCGTATCCTAGAAACATTGGCAGAATGATACTCTGAGAGGTTAGAATAAGGAAAAAGAACTTGGCAATGGGATGGATTGACTGTAGGAAAGCATTTGAGATGGTGCCACCTCCCCGGATTTGGAGTGGTTGCGTATCCTAGAAACATTGGCAGAATGATACTCTGAGAGGTTAGAATAAGGAAAAAGAACTTGGCAATGGGATGGATTGACTGTAGGAAAGCATTTGAGATGGTGCCACCTCCCCGGATTTGGAGTGGTTGCGTATCCTAGAAACATTGGCAGAATGATACTCTGAGAGGTTAGAATAAGGAAAAAGAACTTGGCAATGGGATGGATTGACTGTAGGAAAGCATTTGAGATGGTGCCACCTCCCCGGATTTGGAGTGGTTGCGTATCCTAGAAACATTGGCAGAATGATACTCTGAGAGGTTAGAATAAGGAAAAAGAACTTGGCAATGGGATGGATTGACTGTAGGAAAGCATTTGAGATGGTGCCACCTCCCCGGATTTGGAGTGGTTGCGTATCCTAGAAACATTGGCAGAATGATACTCTGAGAGGTTAGAATAAGGAAAAAGAACTTGGCAATGGGATGGATTGACTGTAGGAAAGCATTTGAGATGGTGCCACCTCCCCGGATTTGGAGTGGTTGCGTATCCTAGAAACATTGGCAGAATGATACTCTGAGAGGTTAGAATAAGGAAAAAGAACTTGGCAATGGGATGGATTGACTGTAGGAAAGCATTTGAGATGGTGCCACCTCCCCGGATTTGGAGTGGTTGCGTATCCTAGAAACATTGGCAGAATGATACTCTGAGAGGTTAGAATAAGGAAAAAGAACTTGGCAATGGGATGGATTGACTGTAGGAAAGCATTTGAGATGGTGCCACCTCCCCGGATTTGGAGTGGTTGCGTATCCTAGAAACATTGGCAGAATGATACTCTGAGAGGTTAGAATAAGGAAAAAGAACTTGGCAATGGGATGGATTGACTGTAGGAAAGCATTTGAGATGGTGCCACCTCCCCGGATTTGGAGTGGTTGCGTATCCTAGAAACATTGGCAGAATGATACTCTGAGAGGTTAGAATAAGGAAAAAGAACTTGGCAATGGGATGGATTGACTGTAGGAAAGCATTTGAGATGGTGCCACCTCCCCGGATTTGGAGTGGTTGCGTATCCTAGAAACATTGGCAGAATGATACTCTGAGAGGTTAGAATAAGGAAAAAGAACTTGGCAATGGGATGGATTGACTGTAGGAAAGCATTTGAGATGGTGCCACCTCCCCGGATTTGGAGTGGTTGCGTATCCTAGAAACATTGGCAGAATGATACTCTGAGAGGTTAGAATAAGGAAAAAGAACTTGGCAATGGGATGGATTGACTGTAGGAAAGCATTTGAGATGGTGCCACCTCCCCGGATTTGGAGTGGTTGCGTATCCTAGAAACATTGGCAGAATGATACTCTGAGAGGTTAGAATAAGGAAAAAGAACTTGGCAATGGGATGGATTGACTGTAGGAAAGCATTTGAGATGGTGCCACCTCCCCGGATTTGGAGTGGTTGCGTATCCTAGAAACATTGGCAGAATGATACTCTGAGAGGTTAGAATAAGGAAAAAGAACTTGGCAATGGGATGGATTGACTGTAGGAAAGCATTTGAGATGGTGCCACCTCCCCGGATTTGGAGTGGTTGCGTATCCTAGAAACATTGGCAGAATGATACTCTGAGAGGTTAGAATAAGGAAAAAGAACTTGGCAATGGGATGGATTGACTGTAGGAAAGCATTTGAGATGGTGCCACATCCCAGGATTTAGAGTGGTTGCGTATCCTACAAAAAAATAATACGTAGTTACGTTCTTGGAAAAAACAATGAAAGATTGGAGGATTGAGCTGACATGTGGCATTGAATCACTAGGAGAGGTTAGGAATAGAATGTGATTTGAGAGTAATGCTTTATTACCCCTTCATTACGTTCATTTTTCATACCAACGTATAAAAAGGCAAAGCCTGGCTGGCCAATTAAAAAAAATCAACAGCATTTGAAATCAGTGTGTAAGAGAGAGGTAGAAATAATTACAAAACAAGAGTTGAAAAAGAAGGTAAAAGATAAGCTAAACTTTCTGACATATGAACTCCTTGAGAGTTGTAAAGATGCAAGACCTAATTAACAAAGGTGTACATAACAACAATTACCACTTGCACTATAGGATAAGTCACAAAGAATGTAATATATTATATGATTGACTTCAATTCAGAATGAGATCCTCTGCAAAAAGCTTGTTTGTTGGTTACTGACAGCATAATTGGAAACATTTTGGACTGTTACAAATTGGACCTAATAGAATGATAAAAGACAAGGAAATATGCATTAGCAAGAAAGGCTATTTTATCAAGCCAGGTGAGGTGACCTGATAATGGACAGGATTTTGGTAAACCATAAACGTCATTAGACGAAAAGACAATAATACTACTAATAATAATGATAATTGTCCTGGGTATGACGATAAACTGCATCCAGTTGTGCAGTTTTGAACGAGATTACTTTTTGCCACAACTACCTCCAGGTTACCCTTGGGAAAGGTATAGCACCTGTTAGCCTACTCCGAGACCTTGAAATACAGGGTTGACTTCTGGCGGAGTTAAGTCTGTCCCCGATCCGCGTTGGGCTCGAAGTACGTGTGATCAACAAGGGACATGTCCCTCAGGGAGAGACCAGCCTGAGGTCGAAAAGTATGCAACTCAGTCAAATTCTTCTCACCAAGAAAACCTGCTTGGTGTTCAGGAAAGGCAAGCTGTCAACCCTGGACCAGCAGGATCTCCACCTATAGATAACCAAAAGAAAAAACAAAAGAAATGGAATAGGGAAGAATATAAAGTTATATACTGTTTTTTTCTTGCATTTGAAAGATCTCAAAGGAACAATTCTGAAGATACTTCTTTGATACGGTACGAACGAAATAGCGAAAAGGATAAATTTGACAGTCTTGCTATAAATAAATTAGCCAGTGTCAGGAGGCATAACTTCCTTGACAAAGAGCTCATGGATATTGAAGTTCTGAAAATGAAGGAGAAAATTAAAAGAGATCTTGATGCAACTAATGACGTTTCTTTAGTGAACAAAGGTATAGGTGCGGCTGAGTAGAAGCGAAGGTGATGGTGAAGTTGATGCTGCAGATAGGAAGGTTGAGAATATATATGAAGGATGGTGAAGGACTTGTAGGTGAAGGTGCATTAGAGGAGAATAGGCATCAGGAATATGATACCGAAAACGAAATCAACCAGGAAAAGGTCATCGTTATGAAACGAAAAATTTTAGAAGAGCTAACTGTAGTACAACACACTGATATGCACGCAAAGGAACTTCTTATAAAGATTAGACAAAGCCATACATACAAAGAGGTATTTCAACTAGAAAGCGTTAAGAGTTAAAGCAACTTTGTGAAGAAGAGACTTACTATATTGAACCAATTAACTTATACAAAATCAAAGCTAATACAATTATAAATGTGGTGTCAAACTGAAAAGAAAGAAAAATGATAGATTCAAGCCTAGTAAACTCAAGTGGGAAATGAAAATTGAGAAAGAAATTGAAACTATTAGAAAATTAATTTCTTTGTTGGAGAAACTAGATAAGGACAAAGAATGGAAAAGCAAGGAAAGTATTGAGAAAATATAAAATAAAAGAGAAAGAGAAAATAAAAAATTATCAAGAAAGAACTCAAACAAAAGTTACAGGTTAAAGCTCAAAGACTTCGTAGATTCACGAAGAGAAATAAATTTTTTAGACAAAATAAAGTTTTTGAAACCGACGCCAAGAAATTCTATAGAGAAATCGGCAAAAATAAAATAGAAATCGTAGACATTCCGTCAGAAGAAAAAGTAAATGACTTTTAGAAAATGGTTTAGGGAAATGAGAAAAGACATAACGAAAATGCTGAATGGTTGAAAGATTTTGAGAACAGGGCGAACGATGTAGAAGAACAGGAATGGGAAAATATTAGTGTGGAAGAGATCATTAGAGCACTTAAAAATTCACATAAATGGAAATAACCAGGCGTAGATCAATTTCCCTATTTTTGGTTACATACTTTGTATTCTATGCATTCGAAAGTTTCAGAGCCTGAGCCAAAACCTGAATGATTTTGTCTAGGTACAACGATACTGAGAACCCCCAAACTACCGTCCGATTACATACTTAACTACTTCTTATGAACTGTTAAATTTAATACTTTCTGAAAGAACATACTCACAATTGGATGATCATGATATCTTCCCAATAGAACAAAAAGTTGCCGCAAGAGGTCATATGGGTGTAAAGATCAATTACGTATCAACAAGATGATCCTAGAGAGCTTAAAGTCTAAGCATAGGAAGCTACATACAGCTTGGATTGATTATAAGAAAGCTTTCAATAACGCCCCACACTCATAAATTTAATATCTCAAAATATTAAAATTTGTTCTAGGTTGATAAAATTTCTTCGAAATTTGATGTCGCTATGGAAAACCAATTTCCTTCCTTCCCATTCTAATGGTATTTTGTCTTCTAATGGGATGCAAATTAAACGTGGAATTTTTTTAGGGTGACTCCCTCTCTCCTCTTCGTTTTTGTATGACCCTCGTACCTTCCTCAGAACTTCTAAACAATTTATGGTATGGTTATAAGATCAACGACAAGAAAATAAATAATACTTTTTACATGGATGATCCGAAGCTTTATGCCAGCACTGATAGTTTGACATTTCTATCCGATGGCACACTCATGTCAATCGCGAGACACGTGTTGTTTTTCTTGTCTTTGATTGTAATGTGAGATCGATTGGACTGGATAGTGCTGTCAGTGTGAATTGGGAAATCCCACAAGATCGTACTATTTTCTCCTTTTGTAACTGGCTCAGGGTGGTGTTCGTACCAGTTATAGGTATTGGTATCAATAGCAAAGTGTTGGCAGATTTTCCAGTGAAGATACTGACCAACCCTATCTTGTCAATTCTTGTATTCTCCCGGTGTTAAGATAGAGCAGCCTCAGACTTGATGGTTAATCGTCTCTACTTTATCATCACAGAATATACACGTTGCATCAGTGCCATTATGTAAAACATTTCCCTGCTAATTTTCGGGTGAATAAGCTTTAGTCTTGCCTTTCAGTCGAGAGGTAGAAAGCCACTGATAGTTTGTGATTCTATCTACATCTGCATTATTGACTCGAGTCGTCAGCTGTCTGTGGAAAAGTTTCTCTTGGACATTGGATTCAAGCAATTTCAACCAGTTTTTTGACCAATTTATAGGTACCCTCTTGGTCCAATTCCTTAATGATGGTGTCCTCATCAAATACTAAATTGTCGGTCTTGAATAACGTACCGCTTTCAAAGGAAGCTTCAGCACATTTTTCTAAACTGAACTCCACCCCAATGTCATCGCTAAATGTCTCTACTGTTTTCAGTAGTCCTTTAAGCTCTCCATCATTGCTCCATCATTGAGGGTCATACAAACTATCTAGAAATGTCAAGCTATACCTTTGTATTAGAATAGTTTGAGAAACTATCCTAATACAAAGGTCTCGAGACGAAGATTCAGAAAATGTGGAGTCTCAAAACGACCACTTCACCAGTTTTGACGAGTGTACTAGGGCTGATCAAAAAAGGAAGAAAACAATTGTTAGAGAAAATCTCAGGAATTCTCCTTATATGAGATACAAAAATACTTTTAAATAGTACTGCACATCTATAAGAAAAGCATTGAGTACGTAAAGCAGATCATTTGAAATCAAACCATTTCTTTTCTGTGTGTTGTTAAAAGTGTAATTATGAAGTTTATAATGTTTATGAAGTTCCAGCAATGATTGTTTAGTGAATCAAATTTTTTGGTCTGTGGATGTCACGTTGAAAATTCATGATCGATGTTCGTGATTAGTCTTGTTATTTGTGCCTGTCTCTGCAGTACAAAGACGAACATTGTTCGTGAATTGTCCTCTGATATGATAGAAATATTATTTGTTCCTTTATCCTGAAAAGTTTAAATTTCATAATAATGAAAACAATAACTTCCAATTTCACTCACCCTAGGTTACTGGTAGTAGCTCTGTTTTTGAATCTAAGTTAGAATTAAAAAAAAGGGCCTTCTTTCCGTATCACGTGTCCTAGAAAGGAGAGCTGTCTCTTCTTGATGATGAGTAAGAGATTCTTTTCGTACCCTGCACGTCTGAGGACTTCGACATTCGTCACCCGTTCTGTCCAAGAAACTCGTAGCATAAGCCGACGCACCCACATTTCTGTTGCCTCCAGTGACTTCTCAAGTGCTGGTGTTAGTGTCCAGCTCTCGCAACCATATGTTAGTACCGGAATGATGTAGCAGTTCATAATTCGAATTTTGATGTTCATGGAAAGTGATCTGCACTTCATTAGCTTTAGCATCCTTTGTTCTGGATTCTTACTCCCGCTATTTGCTCCCAGTATAAATTCCTCAGGAGTCTAATATCTTTCCCGTCAATATCCAGGTCTTGTAATATTTCTTTTAAGCGCCTGTGCTTTACTTTATCAAAGGCTTTGCTATAATCGATGAAATACAAAAAAAGGTCGTGTTGCATTCAATGCTTCGTTTTGACAACATTCGCAAGATGAATATTGCATTTCCTGTTCCTGAGTATTGCACGAAACCGAACTGCTCCTTTACAATTTCTGGCAAGGTGGATCTTCGGGCTCTTGCCATGATGACTCACATGAGTATTTTAGTTACGTGGTTCATCAGACCTATTGTTCCATGTAGCTCACATTCGGTTGCATCCGGCTTCTTTGGAAGTGTGATGAATATTGACTTGCTCATGTCTGAGGGGATTTCACCACTCGTAAATGTCGTTGATCAGTTCTGTGATTTTCTCCACTCCATATTCTTCTAGGTCACTTATCATTTCGATACAAATATTGTCTGGTCAAGATGCTTTGCTCCTTTTCATTTTTCTCATTGCCGCTTTTACTTCGCTCTGAAGGATTTTTGATCCGTCCAACGCTTTCTTCACTGCCGACTTTTCTCTTCTATCATCCATGAATAACTCATTGATATATTCATCCCAGCGCTCCACCAGCTTGTCTTGTTCCATCAGCATAGTGCCATCTTTTGCTTGAATACATCCGCTTGCTGAGCACACCTTCCTTCCTGTAAGCTGATTGATTTTCTTGTGGATCAAACCTGGATCGAATAGCCTGCTTTCTTCAATGTCCTTGCATTGTTCGTTGATCCATTCTTCTTTTGCTTCTCTGCACATTTTCCCTATGGAGCGGTCCAAGGTCTTATACTGGGGAGATTCTCTGTCAAAAGTTTCCGTTCCTTCATCAGCTGGAGAATATCTGGCTTCATCCATTCTTAATTTAATTCTTTTCGTTTCGGTGGGATGAGCTCTTTTGCAGTTTCGACTACTGCATCTTTTAGCACTTCCCACTTGCTGCCTTCTTCATTTTCAAGTAGCTCGAAGCGGTTCTTTACCGTGACTGCGTATCTCGATCTAAGCTCCCGGTTTTCGCAAAGTACGTTCCATTCCAGCTTGACTCCTGGCGGTGTCTTCTTGAGTCTTTGTAATTTTACTCTTACAGTACAGATTACTGAGTTGTGGTCGCTTCCGCAATCTGCTCCAGGATGAGCCTTAGATTGCTGAACTGCGTTTTTGAAATGGTCATTGATGGTCACATAGTCTATCTGGTTTCGAACACGACCTGTAGGGTACCTCCATGTCCAAAGTCTTCTGTTGTGGTTTGTAAACCAGGTGTTTGTCATCAGTTGATCGTTTGCTTCACACCAATTGACCCATAACCATAACGATGTCCTGCGATTTGCAATGTCTTTTCGTTTCGTCAAGCTATTTGTAGAGCCTGTCAATTTCTTCGTCATTGCTGTCTGCCGTTGGTGCATATACTTGTATAATAGATAGGTTAAAGGGGTATTCCTTCAGTTTAACCAAAATAACTCTCTCTGAGACTGGCCAGTATCCCACGAGGCATTTACTCAATTCTGTGTCTTGCATCATACCTACTCCTTTTAGGTGTTGATCTCCTCCGAAATAGATAATTTTAGAACCATCTAGGTTGAAACATCCTGCTTTCGTCCATCTTGTCTCGCTTAAGCCAAGAATGTTAATGTTCAATCTTTCCATCTCCAATTTTACGTTGGCTAGTTTTCCTACTTGGTATAAGGTCCTTACATTCCATGTTCCAATCCTCAGAGAATAACGGTTCAGAACAGTAATTGGCTGACGGTCAGGTGTCAACTGTCGGACATGAGTATCCCGACCGAGAAAAGCGCTAGATACCCTTTGGGAATTAGAGCCATTAACGCTGTTATCGTTGAACTGTGATCTGTGCATAAGCATGATTGTCTTGGCATTGTACAGTGGTGGTTTGCCATNTGTCTCGCTTAAGCCAAGAATGTTAATGTTCAATCTTTCCATCTCCAATTTTACGTTGGCTAGTTTTCCTACTTGGTATAAGGTCCTTACATTCCATGTTCCAATCCTCAGAGAATAACGGTTCAGAACAGTAATTGGCTGACGGTCAGGTGTCAACTGTCGGACATGAGTATCCCGACCGAGCAAAGCGCTAGATACCCTTTGGGCATTAGAGCCATTAACGCTGTTATCTTTGAACTGTGATCTGTGCATAAGCATGATTGTCTTGGCATTGTACAGTGGTGGTTTGCCATTGCCTTCCACCGGTGGTTGACCACTCGTTACGAGGCCTCCCTCGTGGCCTGTGCACGCCACTGGTGCGGTTCGTGCGCAAAGTATGAGACATGTACTATCCCAACAATAAATTGCTGGTTACCCTCACATCGTTTGGCCCACTGTTGTGCACAAACAACTACTTGGAGCCAGATGTGAGAGTTTGGCGCCTTCCGGGGGCCAGTGAGTCCATCGCCAGAAGGCCAGCTGATGGTTGTCACTGGATGGTACCCCTTTAGGACACCTCTACACCCCGCCTTGATATCAAGAAACTAAAAGAATGAGAAAAATTAAAGAGCAAGAAGGAAAGACAAAATCTCGAAGGAAAATACCAATTAAGGAAAAAAGTATTAAGAATTGTGACAAGTTGGAACTGAAACAAAGAATGAAAGCAAAGAAAATCAAGTTGCAGAAACAGATGTAGCATCTACTATCAAAAACCCCAAAAAATATAAACTTAAGTGGACATGAGATAAGCATAAATAGCCCTGTACGCGTTTCACGTAGCTCTTGAGAGATCATTAGGATCTAATAGCATAAAACGTACGTTCAACGTTTGGAAGGTTGGTAATCTTGATATGCAACCATATCTTGATGCCAATACACTGAGATATGAGGAGAGATTTAATAAATAAAAGAGTAACTGAAGATGAAATTATGATTATTGGGAGCAAGGTACCTTTGAATGTGAATATGGAAGGAAAAAACCACACAGAAATTGAGGAGAATGAAACTGTATCTATTGTAAATGAGGCGAATATTTTTGAATCAATAAAAGGAAAGAAAGTAGCAACTGTTGAATTAAAAAATAAAAATGATCTAATTCTAGAAGCAGTAAATCAGATAACGTAATAATCTCTCCATCTTTTAAGGAGCGTATAAACCAGATGATCTAAATGAATACCCAAAAAAACATGGATAAGTAAAGAGATATGAATATGTGATGCTGGACACCACGCAGGCAAAGTAAGCATTGAGATGAAAGACAAGGCATTTTTAGAGGAGTTTGAATGGTATTAAAAAAGACATCTGTAGTAAAAGCAAGAACTACAAAAGCAGAATGGATAGAAGAGACAAAAAGAGAACCATCTACAGTAATCACTCAAGAATGGAGTGATATTACTCTTGAAGAAAGAGGAGGGATTTATACTTGTGATAGCAGTAAGCGGACTTTTTTAATGACCGAAAATTCATTATATTTGTGGAGTTATCTTACAGATGAATATTACAAATATACAGAATGGTCGACTGTACTATGAGCCACAAACACACACACACACACATATATATATATATATATATATATATATATATATATATATATATATANGAGATATGAATATGTGATGCTGGACACCACGCAGGCAAAGTAAGCATTGAGATGAAAGACAAGGCATTTTTAGAGGAGTTTGAATGGTATTAAAAAAGACATCTGTAGTAAAAGCAAGAACTACAAAAGCAGAATGGATAGAAGAGACAAAAAGAGAACCATCTACAGTAATCACTCAAGAATGGAGTGATATTACTCTTGAAGAAAGAGGAGGGATTTATACTTGTGATAGCAGTAAGCGGACTTTTTTAATGACCGAAAATTCATTATATTTGTGGAGTTATCTTACAGATGAATATTACAAATATACAGAATGGTCGACTGTACTATGAGCCACAAACACACACACACACACACACATATATATATATATATATACCTTTATTGTTTGCAATAATCAAAATTTGCAACAAAGCTGACACAAGGTGACATTGATTGACTTTCCCCCCTTTTTTTTGTACGGTCATTGAAATATAATTATCTTGCTCAAGGTGTTGTTCAGCTAAAGCATTATGACACAAAATTCCTTTTGCAAACATTGCATCTTCCCTGCTTTGCTTCGGGAACCAGACAATGCTTGATTAAATCAAAGCTAACAGCAGGTGCAACCTTTCGGACTTCATTTTGAAGCACTTGTTCTCCTGCAGCATATTTGAGAAAGATGAAATGAACAATTTCACGTAAAAATAAAAGCAAAGCAGGTGATGAAACATGTACATCCTTGTTTTAATCGGTAGAATATCCAAGCATTCTGCAGGGTAACATCAAACATCCAGGCAAATGGAACCAATCATCACTTTTTTATTGTAATACCAATTCGATGCTTTGAAATATTTTGGTCAATTTGATTCACAAATCCCATATACTGGTTGTATTAATAGAACTTTTGTGGCTATCGGACTTAAATAAAATTTTGTTCTGACTTACTCAACTGTGTGCTTTTTTCGATGGCTTAGATGCAAGGCAGTTGTATGGAATGTACACTGCCCTGTTGTTATTCCATCCCACAACGGTGACAGAGACTGAAGATCTATTGGTGGTTGTTTGCCGCTCCTTCATTTACAGTTCTTTGTCAGGCATAATTCCACATTTAGCGAGCTGATTTTTATTGACGAACCCAGTGCCTTAATGTTTATGAGCTCCAAAGTGTGCTAGAAGACTAAGAAAAGTGAATTAGTTGTCCATGTAAACCTGGCAGCTTATAGTGGGTGTTAAACTTTCCATCAGACTCAATAGAGGATGCTCACGCAGCACCTACCTTGTTGTTGTCGCTTTGTGTTGTCTTGTTTTTGCTCCTTTGTACGACTCAAATTGTTTATTATTAATCCTTTGCTTGCTGCTATGAGTACCGTTTTATGGAATCATTAATTCTTCTGTAGACGTGTCCTTTTCATTTGTGAAGTATTTCAAGAACTTTGTAACCTGAAGATTGGAGGAGAATCTCTCAAAACATAGTTCTGAAAAACCTTACAACTCACGGCATTATAAATATTCTACATCACGAATTTTGTGCTTACGTCTTTGATCATTAGTTATTTATGGACATTAAGTCATTAAGCCATTGTTTGTTCAAAACTGTCTCATGACCTTACCCGGTGATCAGGTAGCTTATGTAATCCACTCAGCAAAAACATGTCTAAAAATAAGCAAGATTTGTTGGTCTCGATATCAAAGTAAATTTCATCTTTCTCCCTGTTTACATTTAGATTTGTAAAATGTACCAGTTCATGTACAAAAGAATCATATAAAAACATTTCAAATAAGCGAAGTAGTTTGCTTACTTCAATAAGTTTACAGAGTTTTGTGAGGTTCGAACATTCCTTTGGCATTAATCCTGATCAGATTCGATCATATTTTCTGCAGGGTGTTTTTCATTACTCGGCTATACATCAGCATCAGTTTGAGCAGCAGCTGCTGTAGATTTCGTTCTGCTCTAAGCCTATTTCAGTAGCAGATACATCGTTAACATGATCATCATAGTGTACTCGAGCTTCGCTTCGCCCAGCAGCTGATTACGGCTCAAGTAATTAAAATCAGCTCAGGTTTCATCTACGCTGTTTTCCCCTGAAACTAATCCATCCACTTGAGTTTGCATTGCAATGTCTGCACTAGTAAAAAAATATATCCTCTTCTAATATTTCTATTATTTCATGCACATGTCCTCCGCTCCATCACAAAATATCCATCGGTCTGAAATACAACTACTGCTTTCAATCACAATGGCTAGTCTGACCAGAGAACACGAGGTGTTAGAGTAGTGACAGATCATCTCGGTGTTCTATGCTGCATGAGTAGCACTTTTTGGTCAGGGAATTGATACCATAGATTATTAATGAGGACGTCCTGTTTTAAAAACATTTAAAAACATCCTGTTCACCGGTCATTGAGAGAATTACTGTAGACTCGGTGCGTCATTATACCTGGAACAACTCCCTTTTGTTGTCTATGTGGTATTACAGAAGGCACTTCTGTTCAAATAAATGTAGTGATTGAAACGTTTTCACAAACACTTGCATAGTCATTCCTATAATAGAATAATTAGAAACATGTACTTATCCAAAGCAATACGTAAGGTTGATAAATGACTAAACTTTGAAGTTTGAACTTTGAAAGAACATAATTGAAATGCAGAGGCAATTTGCATGATTACAAGTTAGAAAGTCTCCTTTGATCGACAATCTTTAATAAGTAAGATCATGATGCAGAGATTGAGATGTATGCCTTCAGTGACATCCATGTTCCAGTTATGCGAACATCTCTAAAATTAAATTTATGTCAAACTTCACCTCAACAAGACAAACTGAGTGGTTACCATCGCTAACAAATAGATACTCTTAAAAGAAAAATACAATTTGTCCAATATACCTTAGCATTAAACGTTAAACATTAAAAAGGTATATAAAATTTTGTCTGATATTCCACAGAAAAAAAATTCAATGTCTCTTTTGAGAGCAAAATGTATTTCTGCTACCCAAGAAATTGATACATGTATTAGTTCAGACTTTGATCCAGATGAAAATAGATTTGAACAGACAAAAAACCTAATAAATACCAAACTTCTGGCATAATGCATTTCTTTTTTCTCAGCTTACTTTCACTTCTCTGTATAACTCTACAATTTTTTATTCACAAAATATCCCATCTTGGCACAGAAATAGCGATATTTATCTGTAGTTTGTGATGAATGTGAATGTGAAGAAACAGAGTTTCCCAAAGACTACAGACCTACTACGTGTATAAAATCCTCCCGTCTATTCTTACTAAACACACTTACTCATTTTTCACTACTAATAGGTTTTTGATCCTAATGAGCAATAGGGTTGTAAAAGGAGCACTTATAGATGTAAAGATCAACTTTTAATGAATAAAATAATCTTGAAGTATTGTCACAACAGCCATAATATTGTACATTACTTTGAGGGTGTTAACGAAGGCCAACCTCCACCTGGTGGTGTCTGGATGCTAAGCTGTTAGATTCTTCTGACTGGTCAGTAACGAATAGCCTTCACTTTTAAGCTGAACTTCCGTATCATGGAAGAAATCGATCTCGTCGTTGCTGTGATTTCCAATCTGGTTCTTCGTCCATTTGGAGAAGGTTTTGGATGCTGTGGAACCCGGGGTGTAAGTGAAAGCTGATTACTTCTGGTTTATTTCCAAACCGATCTGTCTTGCTTGTGGCTTGCTGATGCTCTTCAGTGCAGCCTTGTTAGTATCTTTTGGTAGCACTCAGGAGAAATCCTGGGAAACCTCTTGTGGTAGGATAACAGCTGTTGCATTTATCTCACCAATGAAACATGCGTATCCGATGCCCCTGTAGTTGGGGAAGATATTCCCGGTGCAAGCTGAAGCACCATCAAGATCATCAGGGTGGTCTTCCACTCTGCCTCCAGCAGCTTACACAACAACAACATTGCTTTGATCGACTACAAGAAAGCTCTTAACAGCATGCCACATAGCTGGATTGAGAAATGCCTAGAAATCTAAAAAATCTCACTGGTCAGTCGAAACGTTTTGTCATACGATACGAAAAGCCGATTTCTTATGCTGAAAATGATAATATTAACGCAGATGATATCAACATAGATTGTGGCATATTTCAGGGTGATTCTTAGTCACCTACTTAGCCAGCTACTGAATGAAAGTGATAGCGGTTATCCGGTGTTTGTCAAAACTATCAACCATTCATTGTACACTCACATGATTCAAAGGTATTTGGTAGTAATGATTCACAACTTCCTGCATGCAGCTATGAAATTATCAACTGATCTTAGCAGAAATAAGGGCAGTTTATGTCAAAATCCATATATTTTAATTAAACATAGAATGCATCACTCCAAATCAGATGTTGATCGTTTTTATCTACCTAGGAAAGGAGGGACGGGTTGATACAACTTACAATATCACTCATACCATCAACTAATGTATATTTCTTTTCACATGAATAATATGGCTTCGGAGAGAAAATCCTGCAAGAATACGTCGGTCATGTTCTGTCAAATCTGCGGCGAATGAATGTTTTCCATAGCAGGAATACAGCCACAAGTATCATTTAGTGTGTTTACCATGCTTAAATTGGCATAAAACTGAAGAGAGCCGACAAAACATGCCACTGACTGCTACTCTGCTTCTCTGATTTGACTGGGGTGAGTATAAAGGAACTAAGAAGCCTCAAGTACCCCGACCTTGAATCAGCACGTCGTCCCTTACGTCCCTGTAATGAAATTCAAATACCTGGATGTAGAGAACTTCCTAACATTAATATCGAAGATTTATCCCCTGTTGAAGAAAACGAAAATATGGTTTTCATGTTTTGATGTCGATGAGCTACATCCTCTTTCACAAGAGGCACTACCTAATCTAGTTTGCGACCGCGGCTTTTCAATGATGTCTGCCGAGTTGTTGGCATCCAAAAGAAAAGTAAACTCCTTTTTGACAATGCTCACTTATTACTGCACCAGGCATTAAGAGTGCCTGATGCAAGGGTGCGTTTCTTTTCTGAAGAAAAAATACTTGGTGGAACGCACAGATATTGTGCAAATTTTATACAGTACCTTTCTTCAGTGACACAGTAGCAATTCAGAGACTCCAGAACGTTAAGAGAACGGCAACCAACATGCTTCTGCGTCACTCGACCACACTGAAGGAGAGGTATGAAGCGATGAAGTACTTTTAACTGTTATCACAAGGGTTATTGGTAGTGTAACACACAATTTCAAGAAATTTATTGAATAGATTGAATAGAGGTAGAGACCTCTATTCCAATGGGGATATTGAGAACAGTATTAGAGACCTGAATGGGAAAAACACAATGGAACTTTGATTACTGGTAAAAATCAGCTTTCTCGGTTCACAAGTCATTGGCTGTGATACTAACAGCAAATCGGTGAGAACGACAGTGATAATAACAATACCATTATTGACTGAGATTATTATTATCATTATATTATTATTATTATTGTATATGTAAGCTTTTTCAAAATACGTCCAAAATTGTTGTGAAATGTTTGAATGAAAACACGTCTAAATTAATATTATTATTATATATACACAGAGAAAAATAAATAACTTTATTTTATATTTTTAGTGAAGTTGTTATCAAATAAATTACATAAGCCTTAATGACTGATTAGTTTGGAGCAGATATATATTCATTTGACAAACAGTTGTGATTTTTAATGAAGATTTGTCCAACTAGTTTCTGTTTTCTTTCTTTCTCCTTCGATAACTTTCTGCCCCTTGGTATTTAAAGCACGTCTATTTTCCTTATATTTTTCTTGATCACACTTCTTGTCATTTGATGTATGCTATTTTATAACCTCTGAACGACTGAAAATATTTTAAACGAAAACAGATTATAATAAGCTTGCTCAACAAGATTAGTCTCTACCCTTTGTTTATTGATCAAAATCTGGTTTCCTTTCTATTCTTATTCCATAATTAATTTTAATTATATCTAAAGTATTTTAATTGATATTTATTGTAATTTTACAAAAGTAGTTTATAGGATATAGGAATAATATTTATCTAATATTGTTCCCTTGTCTCCAAGATATTTATTCGAAGACTGGTGACAAAAAGACTTACAAAAAACTGACAGAGCATAAACAAGTATAATTCGATGACCTTTGGATTGTCGACAAAAAAACCCCAGCAAGACCCTTAGGACAAATAGGTAATGGTATTGTTATTTTAAACAGATGTTTACCTTTAGCACGAGAACTAGAATTACAAAACGAAGATAGAAATGGGTTTGGATCTTCTATCAATGCCTTAAAGATTAAGAAAAAGCAAAAACTTTTGGCCATAAAAACATAGAATTTATCTTTTTGTGATTTGTCTGAAACAACTGAAGGCAATACACAAATTCTTTTTGTCAACAAAGAGCAGATAATCAGACTTTTCCGTAGAAAAAAAAGGTTATCCTCAATTAATTTTCTGCATAACAAGCATATATTCAAAGTTTAAAGTTTTTATTTTTGGTGTAAATTGTATTACTGAAATTCTAACTGCTTTTCATACTCGAATATTTAATCGCCGTGCCAAGTCCCACTCACGAGATGTCCTTCCTAAGCATACGTCGGAAATCATGGTCGGAGAAAACAAAATTAAGCGGTCAAGAGCCGTGGCAAAGGAAACTCAAGACCCATACAAAAGGTACCAGGGCCCATACCTGATTTCCACCCAAATTATTCACCTCGTCATATATGATCTTCAAAGGTTCTCTCAAGGTACTCGTACAAGACCATCGTTAGAACCTCTAGAGGGCCTTTTCAAAAAAGGAAGTGTTCCATACCTTACAAAAGATATGAATATTTGCCTAACCTTACTTTCAGAAATATCTTATTGTTTTGGAGTGGCGCAAGACATAAAGGAGAAGGATTTTGCGACAGAATGGTATGGATGCGATAGAAAGAAAACATGTGAGAGTTATTCTACTGTAGGACAGCGGTCTCCGTCTCTTAGCAAAGTGAGCATCATTTCGGATTTCAGGAATGCGTTTGTTTTATGACAAAGACATAGGCAAAAAGGAAGTGCAACTCTCCTAATGATAAAAAGGGGAATCAATTGTATTTATATGAGACGATCACAGACTGACAATACTAGGGGGATCAGTTTTTGGTCGGTAAAATGGATGGCTTAAATTGTGGCTCTCGTGCAGAAACGAAAGGTTAATATGATACTGAGCAATTCTGTGAGTCTTGATATCCTTTTGAATTGTGGTCATAAAGAAATCATAAAGTAAAAAAGTCGATATCTTTCTTCTACTTCTACGGTGCATACTTGAAACATGCTTAGATGTACTACTATTGCATTGAAACGAACCGACATTGTTCTCGGTCTTGGGCGGCATCCCACAGCTACTTTATGGTCTTGAAATATTTTGTTAGTTTTAACGTCATTTTTCCGGACAATTGGGCATCAGACGGTGCCCTTCACAGGGACTTTGTTTTGGTAGTGAGGAATTTCGTATCCGGATGCCCTTCCTGATGCCAACCAATGCCTTTTTCTTTTGTAAAGTTCCAAATTCTCCTCACCCGCTCGGGAAATCGAACCCGAAACCTCTTGGTTACTGTGCAACTGCACTAACCATTACGCCACGGCTCCTTAAGTCGAGCGTCTTACCAATTAAAAGTTTGAGAATAAGTTGCTTCAAGCCTAAGGCCTCTAATCATTCGTTTTACCTGGTAAAAAATGCCATAAAGCGAGTCCCTTCCATCCTGAGGGAAACTTCGGAGCGAACCAGCTACTACATGGTTCGATTAGTCTATCACCCCTAAATCAAAGTTTGACGATCGATTTGCACAGCAGAATCGCTACCAGCCTCCACCAGAGATTCCTATGACTCCCCCCCCCCGCTTAGGCATAGGGCTTATGGTCTTGAAATGGTATTGAAAATTCTGCAGATACGTTTTCCTCTTTATACCACGAGCGCGCTTACCTTTAATTCTGCCATTGAGTTAAAGGCCCTCTAGCTTCTATTTACCGATGTAATGGCTAAGAAATTTCAATTGACGTGACTAGATCGCTTTAATTCGTTCTCTTTCTTGCCTAGCACCGTGTAGGAGTTTCAAAGTTACTTTGTCAACATAGAAAATTCGGAGCATGCGCACTTAAAATCATATTCCCGCAGCTTTTATTTCTCCGTTTATCTGCATTTAGTATCCATACCTCTGTTCAATACAAGATGACCAACCAGCCAGATACTGAGGAGACAGTGTTTTTGATGGTTAATAAAAATTTTCGATAGGTTAAGATGGCCGTCATGTTGTTGAACGCGTCTTTGGGCATTCTTATTCTTGTTTGACTTTTCTCTTCCTATCATCACTGGCTGTGATGTAAGACCTAAGATAATTAAAGACTGGGAATTGTTCTATAGCTTTACCTGGCTCTGGATTGTGTTTTGCGATGCATACTACCTTTGGTTTTTGCAGTTAATGCTGAAACCACGGTGAATACCTGAGGCTGTTACAACTGGGCGCCCTCCTTGGACGTGTGATAAAGATTGTGTCGTCCGCATAACTAATATTATTTACCTGAAAGTCATTGACAAGAAGACCTTCAGAAACTTCATCAAGATCTCTTTAAGGTAAACAGAAATTTTATTCTACAACCTTTCATGTTTGAAGTTACTTGTCTCTTCTTATCATTATCCTTTAGAAACGAACATGTTCCAAAAAACAGTGTGAAAGACTCGTAGCTATGCCCTTATCAATTCTGTTTTTCTGAACATAACAGCAGATGAAAATAATGTGTAGAACGCAATTTTATTTACACGGTCAATATTTACACGACGATAGAAAAGGAATATCGCGATCTACCTTTTGTATCTCTAAAGCATTTTGGGTGATCTAAGTTTTAGTAGTCGAAACGTGTTTCATACCTCACATGTAAAAATGCATCTATTTCATATGTAGTGCTTAAATTAAACTGTGAATAAGGTAATTTTAGTTCAGGAATTATTTTGTAGTTTTCTTACTTTTCTAAACCAATCTGTAATATATAATATAATTTATATATATAATATATAATATATATATAATATATATCTTCTTCTTCTTTCGGCGTTTCCCTTTTCAGGGGTCGCCACAGCGAATTGACTTCTTCCACTTGAGTCGGTCATATAATATATAATATATAATATATATAATATATATAATATAACGTAAGTGTTGAAGAACGTGAAAGCATTATGCTCAAAAAAGAAAAGTTCTGGATTGGCTCCATTTGCACTATCCATAAGGGACTTAACGGTTATCATGATTGGAGACGTACTAAACGAGTACAGAAATTTAAAATAGGAGACCGGTAGTTTTTAGAACATTTTTCTCTCTTTCTGTCACTGTCACGTCATTTTTTGTCTCACATGCCTTGTGTCCGTTGAGAAGTGTGTTGTCATTGAAAATAAAATTCTTTTTGTTCACTTCACAGCTCCCCAGTGACAATTGTCTTTTATAAATTTTTGTTGCATGGCAATTATATAATTATCTTAACACTTAGAAATTTGTTTGCAGTATTTTCACGTGTACGTTTTTTGCTTGTCAGTTTCTTGATAAAGTCTGTTGTAGACAGACGAAAATTTGAAATTGTGATAGTAATAAATAAAAATTTGATTTACTCAAGTAAATGTTGGCATACTTTCTTTAGTCATTTCCTGTGTCAAATATATGTGTGTATGTGTGTGTATACTCAATCTGCAGACAGTACTGTTTCGCCCTTTGTGGGCTCATCAGTGCAGCACAGAGCTTCTGAGACATAACTCTCTGGCCATGTTGCCGGAGCAAACACAGGTTAAAGAGTGGGATCCTGTCAGAGTGCCCAAACTACGCATGCGCAGTGAACATTGCATTACGCTAACAACAGGTTCCCATCTCAGATAGAGTGCTCAACCAAACTTTCGTAAGGGAGCGTTATACTCAATATATATATATATATATATATATATATATATAAAAACAGGGCTGCGAAGCGATTTAGATACAAATTACACTTTACTATGGCCTAACAGAAAAGGTAAAATTTCCAAAGGTAAATTCATTTAATATATTTGTTAATGAAAAAAAAGGTGAAACCAAGTTAAAAGACTTCCAAATACAACGTGTTACTGTATCTTCACTTTACTTGTTCCATTTTTTGATGAGTAACAGAAAATAAAACTTATACTCAGTTTTAAACTATATCTATCAAGATGTTTAAAATTTGCTGAATGACTTGATGATTGATACAGCTGGGTATAGTTAGCAGAATACCTTGTTAAGAGGAAACAGTTCTGATTTAAATCTGAAGTACATAATGCAAACTTGACAAAAGCACTAAATAAATTTGAATTTGTTAAGTGGTAATGGAATTTATTACTGTCTTAAACACTTCTCTACATCATACAGGATTTGTCTAAAGAAACCACTCTGCTGCGGAATATTCTAGAAAGCCAAGTCAGACGTCATATTTTATAACCTTATTTTAAATGCCAAGGAACTGTGGTACTATTTTCATTACATATTTAGTTAATAAAATACTCTAGATACACCTGCTTAGTACCTACAATCACTTCCCCTTTGTTACAAGACAAAATAGAATCTTTAATCAGGAAGCAAAGTGTGTACTTCCTATTTTAGAACATCATTCTTATGGCTTGATTTCAAAAAATAACATTAGTTTCTTCTCCATCCATTACTAAGCTTAAATAAGCCGTTGGTTGGTAAAAACAAGCATGAGATTGTCGTCTTTATCATAAAACTAATAAGCTTTTCTACTTTTCAAGAGAAAAAGGGTTTGTTTAAATATGCAGTAAAAGCCGAACGACGGCAGACTAAGCATTTTTTAACTTGTTAGAATCACTTTTACTAGATGATACACTAAGCTTTTTTAATTCAACATCAATATGTTCATCTCTTCGCTTTTTAAGGTATTTAGCACCCTGCCAGCCGACAAAGCCACCTCCAACAGCGGTGGCAACACCAGCGAGCTTAAATCCTGCTATTAGCCCTATGGGGCCTCCAACCAATCCACCCACAATAGCACCTGCCACGGGAAACATAGCAGCTTTGTATTTGTTTGCCTAAAATACAAATCAAAGCAGTAGATCTCGTTAACAGTCGTGAAGATCAAACATTGAAGCAAAAACTACGATCACTAGTATTGTTTTAATTAGGCTAACAATAACGGTGAAGCTTTACTATAAAATCATGCGTTGTATGTCATTCTAAAATAACTTGCAATTCATAACATATCAGAAAGTTACCTGTAATATGCATAATCAAAAGCAAGTGACATATTTCGATCGTTCTTTTTACAGCCACTTGTTCAGGCTTTTTCTGCTGTTAGTCCGTCTCTGTTGATATCGACATCTCTCTACCTCACAGTCTGTCTGTCTGTCTCTCTCACTGCCTTTATCTGTGTATGTGTGTGTGTCTCTTTCACTCTCTGTCGTTCTGTTTGTCTCTTTGTCTCTGCCTTTCTCTCTCACACACACACACACTCTCTCTCTCTCCCTCTTTCTCTCTCTGTCTCTGTGTCTCCCTCTCTGTCCGCCCCCCTCTCTCTCTCTGTCCCTCTCTCTCTCGCTGTCTCTCTCCCTCTCTCTCTCTCTCTCTCTCTCTCTCTCTCTCTCTCTCTCTGTATGTATGTATGTATGTATGTATGTATGTATGTATGTATGTATGTATGTATGTATGTATGTATATATGTATGTATATGTATGAATGTGTGGAAAATCGAAACTACAACATGAGATTTGAAAGCTTTGTACAGTAAAATTAGACAAGTGTTTTGACCACAAACTCCAACGATGGTGCTCCTGAGATCTAAAGATAGTTCTACGCTGGTCAAAGATGCTGAAACCATTCTGGCACATTTTACTGATTTGTTTGATAACACAGGTACACAACCAAAATGTATCACATTTCCTGGTTTATTTTTCTGCGTTGATTCTAAAAATAATATTTAATTTTTTTTATTGGCTCCCATTTTTTCAGAATTTTTAATTTTTTAATTATTTTAAAAAAATAGTAAAGAAATTTCAGAAGATTGCGTTATCTAACTTAGAAGAAAGTATTACTTCAAAGTAGTTGTATGTAGCAGAAAACAAAGAAACCTTAACAGAGGTCGGTTTGTTTGCTCAGCTTGACAAAAGATGCGATTTTGGACTCATTTTCGGCTTTTTTTGCGATAATAACTCCATATAACCAACTAAGTAAACATTGTTTCATGCTTAAAGTCGCTCTGAAACAGAAAGGAGTCAGTTCTGTAATTATATCAAGGCATTATCATGCCGCGGGAATGTAGAAACAAGTCAGACAACTTCTGCTACATTTGTGGTCAGCTAGCATTTTCAACTCAAAGATGCTCGTTAACACCATATATTTGTAGTGCTTGTCATTTATACTTTGGATGTAAAGTTGATGAGAAAGGAAGGATATGGGCACCAGAAATGTGTTGCAACACATGTGCTACAAAACTATGTTTGTAGGCCAACGGAAAGAGACAATCTATGGGTTTTGCAGTGCCTATGATTTGGAGAGAACGGAAAAATCATGTTAATGACTGCTACTTCTGTATGCTTCCGGATGTCACAAAGGGTTTTACGCAAAAAAGAAAGCCCAACCAGAATATCCATCTCTACCATCAGCTATTCGACCAGTACCTCACAGTGATGTGCTTCCTGTTCCTAGATGCCCACAAAACTTTGGTCAGTGTTATTTACATACAAACCCATTTTAATTACCTAATTTAAATTTGACAAGCAACAACTTAAATTTAGCAACTGAAAAATACACTCCTTATTTGAGTTCGTCGTTTAAAGTGAAGTTCCTTGCCTAGCAATTAGATGACTCAGGTTCAGTTCAGGGTGATAACATAAGTTTTTCTTTGTTAAATGTTTCCATTATGTTACTTGTAATACCCAAATGCCAATTGAAATGCGAGGATGTAGACAATGGAAAGCTGCTGCCAAGTAGCAAGGCGTTGTGGGCGTCCAAGAAGGCAACCTCCACGTGGTGACGCCTGGATACTGATTAGCTAGGTTATCCTGACTGGTTGGTAACGAATAGCCTTCATTTTAAGCTGTTTTTCCAGTACCATGGAAGAAATCGATCTCGTCGTTCATGTGATTTCGAATCTGGTTCGTCGTCGATTTGGAGAATTTTTTTTTGAACTTGTGCCGCCCCTGGTGTAAGTGAAAGTTTTTTGTTTCTGGTTTCTTTCCAAACCGATCTGCCTTTTGGCGGTGAGGGGAGGTTTGTTTCCCGTTTCATGAGGCCGGATC
>RDPX01000120.1:1026435-1037245 GCA_003991215.1 Morbakka virulenta
GTTGGGCAAGGGTATCTTAGGAATAACATAAGAGATTAAAGGACTTCCGGGACTAAACCAGTCAGTATCCGAATGCGACAAAAATACTATTATCTACCCTCAAACATAAAAGAACACAACACCAACACCATCAACTATTCCTAATCCAACGTGTAAAACAGGCTGTCATTCTTGTGATTAAAGATGAGCCATTTGCTTTGATTTTACGTGTAGTCTTCATGAAAAAACGCACAAATTATCAAATTATGTACAAGTATATCAGACTGGTAAAAGATATGTACAAGGACAGTATTACTAGTTTTCGAAGCGCTCTTAGTAAATGTGCAAAAGCTACTTTCATAAAAGATAGATTCTTTAAATCTGTGAATGCTTAGCTCGATAAGGAAACTGTAATCAAAGACTTGGAAGAGGAAGAAGTGTACAAATATCTTGGTGTAAATGAATCTAACAGGATTCAACACGCAAATATGAAAGAGAAACTGAAGAAAGCGCTTGTAAGAAGGACTAGAGTTGGGATAACAGGGTTACAGCTATAAATACATTGGCTGCTCCGGTCATTACTTATAGTTATAATATCATTAACTAGATTCTTAGTGAGATAAAAAAAGCTAGACATCAAAATACTTAAAATGCTAACAACGTATAATATACACCATCCAAAAGCTGATATCGATCGCTTGTACGTACCCAGAAAGGAAGGAGGTAGAGGCCTAGCCCAATTAGAGCTTGCACACAAAACATCCACTGTTGGGCTCCGTAGATGTTTGAGCCTTATAGATGACTGGATGCTAAATTTAGTGTACAGATATCATGAAAGAAGGGATTACACTCTATTGTTAAAAAAGGATCAAAGTTCGCTGCGGAACTTGAAATAGACCTGGAATTTGGAGCTGATGGAAATGAAAGGGAAGGACATTTGACTGATAATGTTCAGTAGAAGCTTTATCCAAAAGAGGCGGGCAACTTTGGATGGGCTGTTACCCCGTCCGTATGTCTAAAAATGGGAGACTTAGATTGTATTTAAATTTAACCAAAAACTAATTACACCAATGGAGCACTTCGGAGACAAACTAACAATATGACAAATGATGACTTATATGAAGAAGCTCCAATCAAACATCATTTATTAAACTGCACTGATAAGATGAAGAGGTTTTTAGTCAAGATTGATAAAGAAGAAAGAAAAAGAGAAAATGGAGTTATGAAACGGATGAAAAGACAATGGGATAAGCAATTCTCAGAAAAAGTAAGAATATCCAAACAAAATTTACGAGATAACCCTGCAAGATTAAAAAAGGAGACCGAGAAAATCGTTGTGGCTATTGGAAACATCGAGAACTGAGATAAGAGTTATGGTGAGAATGGAAATAATTCAGGCAAAACCGAAAAAGGATCAATGATTCTAACTGGACGTTGGAGATAAAAATGAACTTGATTAAAATTGACCGAAACGAAAGAAAGAAAGGAAGAGGTTTTATGCAACGTATCAAGGAGGTATGAGATGAAAGATACAATAAACGAATTACAGCACAGTACTTGAGGGATAATGCTGCAAGATTTAAGAGAAATAAAGCGATGATGAACCTTATATAAGCGAGGGAAGGGCAAGATGCAATAGGAAGGTATAGACAAAAAGAGTAAGAATGAGAAAGAACTGATAGGCGCCAGGTATTGATCGTATACAAAACTACTGATGGAAGAAGTTTATTGGTGCTAGGAAATCAGTTGTAAATGTATGAATAAATGGATTGAAAGCCCGCAGGAAATGCTAAAATGGATGACAGCAGGGCAGTGTTATTGTCAAATACAATGGATGTGGATAATGAGAAGGAGTATTTCGTTCAATTAAATATTTGAACACCCGTTACAAAATTTCTATAGGTATGGTAGCCAAGTACATGCATTATCCTCATTCCATTTAGGACTCATAATTCTGCTTAACGATATTATGCAAAACTTTAACAAAAAGGCCAGCCTGAATGGTTATGTAAAGGAAAAACATACCTCCTAGCTAAGAATAACGAAACTAACGGCCTCCCCCCCCCCTCCAAATAAATACCAGCTGCTTTCGTGTTAGTCGATCACATACAAAGCACTGACATCACTTTTGGCTCACAGGACGTGTTTAAATCTCGAACAAAAGAGACTTTTCCCTTCAGAACAGAAAGGGTGTAGGCGCAGGTCTAATGGTTGCAAAGACCAATTCTTGATTAACAAAATGATGTTTGAAAACCGTAAGAAAAGGAAAATGAACTCGAGATGTTCTTGGATCGACTACAAGAAAGCTTTTGATTGCGTTCCACGAGTGTATATTAAATCTTTACAGTGTTATAAGGTATCACGTAGGGTAATTAGTTTTCTGAAATACAACATGGGTAAATGGAAGACACGCTTGATCCTTACGCATGAGAACGGAACACAAGTAAGTGATAACATCACCATCATGCAGAGAATTTTTCAAGGCGATTCGTTATCTCCCCTTCTCTTCTGTATCCCAATCATACTGTTGTCTTTAGAACTGAATTCTTCAGGTTATGGATATAAGGTCGGACTTGAGGGGATATTGAAAATTGTCAAAGGATTCAGCGATGATGTTGGTATGGAGCCGGGGTTGCGCAAATGTTCCAAGGCTACTTTCAGGTAAGGTAAGCTAATGAAAAGTAACAATATAAGACTAGACAAAGAGACCATTATTAAAGATCTAGAACAGGTGGGAGTGTATAAGTACCTTGGTGCAAACGAATCCAGTGAAATTCAACAAGCTTCAATGAAGGAAAAACTTAAAAAAGGAACTTACAAGAAGGATCAGACTGATTCTTAAAACTGGGTTGAATTCAAAGAATAGATTTGCTGAGATAATCACGTTAGCTTTTCCCGTTATCACTTACAGTTTCAGAAGTATTGATTGGAATCCGAGTGAGATAAAAAGACCCCACTGTAAAAGCAGAAAAATATTGACAGGTTACAACATGCACTATCCTAAAGCTGATGTTCATCGTCTTTACCTTCCCTGAAGTTCTGAGGGGGGGGAGAGGGGTTTGACCCAGCTGTAACTCTCTAAGGCAGCCACGAGTAGTCCTTTTAGGTGTTTCGATTTATCTGGTGATTGGATGCTGAAGCTCGCCTTAATGCTTGGGGAACAAAAATGGTCACACTCTGTTATGAAGGAATCTAGAGGCATTAGACTATAGGAATTAAAGGTAGGTGTGGAAATTCAGTTTAATGAAGAAACGAAGAACAAAGAAAATGCTAGGAAACTAAAAAGAGTAGCAAAATAAAGGAAAAAGAAGGATATCGACAATGCCTGGTAGTTAATGCTTTTGAATGGCCAATATGCAATGTGAACAGAGGAAGCAGATGTAAACATTGTCGAGACCCATCAGTGGCTGTGTAGTACTGGTTTGAAGGTGGGAACAAATGGGTTTATTGGCGCTGGTCAAGATCAAAGCCTTTTTAGAAGGAATTTTCAGGTAAATATTGTTCAAAACCGGTTCTGAAACAAAAGTAATGAAACCACTGACCATCTCATTTCAGGATGCACCATTCTTGCCCCAAAAGAATACATCAACCGAAAAGATCGTGTTGCAAATTGGAAATTTTTTAACCAATATGATGTAGACAGTGTCCTGGGCAAGACATTAAACTCCACCTTTGGGTGTCCTTGAGCAAGACTAGTACCCAAGTAGCTCCCTGTGCCAGGGTTACGGTGAAACTGTAGGCAGCAGGACAGTGGATTTTGCGTAAGGCCAGATCGATGCAATGTTTTCGTAAACTATCTCGGGCGTAAGTACAGTTGAACTGGAAAAACGGCAGAGATAAACCGTCTAGTTAGTTGGCACTGCGAACAAAGGAAAAACCTTGGGGTCTCCACTTTGCTTTTTTTTATCACTCCTGACTACTCTCCATGAAATGACAAAAATAAATGTTATCTCATGGCACATCGGCCGTCGCGTGGATCACCAAGGGTCACGTTGTTTAGTGGATAACTAGGCTGGCAATGGACTGGAAAGCAACCAAGAAGTAAATTTAGAATTGAAACCTGGAATGTTTGGAAGCTGAAAGAATTAGGTAAACTCAATACATTATGTAATGAAATGGATAGAAATAACATAGGAATTCTGGGTCAAAGCGAAACTAACTGGATTAATAGTGGCAGTTTGAAAACTCAAGACAATAAATTAGTTATATTTTCTGGGAAGGATGAAGGCAGTGGGTACAGTCAAGGGGTTGCTATAATTATATCAAACGAAACCAGCAGAGCATTATTGGGCTACAGCCCAATTTCAGATAGGGTGCTAAAAATTAGATTTCATGGGAAACCGCATAATATCAGTATCATTCAATGGTATGCGCCTACAAGCAACGCAAGTGATGAAGAAATGGAAGAATTTTATAACACACTACAAGAAAACATTGACAGCATCCCAAATAGAGATGTAAAGATTAGATCTGGCGATTTCAATGGTAAGGTTGGAAAACAAATTAGAAATAGTGAATGCAATGGAAAGCTTGGATTGGGTGAAGAGAATGAAAGAGAGACTGACCTTCTTGAATTTTGCAGAAGTAATAAATTTGACATTGCCAATACACTTTTTGAACACCATCCGAGAGATCTGTATACTTGGATATCTCCAAATAAAAATACACGCTATCAAATTGATTATGTTATGATAAATCAAAAATGGAAGGGCAGTTTAAAGAATGCAAAAACAAGACCAGGTTCTGATTGTAACTCCGACCATCAACTCCTTATAGTTGACATGCAGTTCAGACTAAAAACACTACCAGTTTCAGAAACACCTCTTAAACTAGATTATAATTCTATCGACGAAATATACCGAGTAAAAATCTCTAACCCCTTTGAGGGCCTATTAGTAGCCGGGGAAGAGAAGTCACCAAAGGAGCTCTGGAAAGATGGCAAATACATAGTTTTAAGCGTAGCTAAAAGTACCATTCCGAAGAAATGGAAAAGGAACAAACAATGGATTTCCAGTGAAACATTAAAAAAAGTTGAAAAAGGAAGACTATTGAAAGCTAAAGGCAATAATAACGAAGTTGACAAGGCTAAATATAGAATTCAAAATCCGACAGTTCAAAAAATGATAAGAAAAGACAAGGACAAATTCATAAATGAACCATGTCAGCGGATAGAGGAGAAATTCATCACCAACTCTGTCAAAGACCTCTATGTAGGAGTAAAGAGTTCGACCAGAAAATTCAAACCTAGCATGGACACTGTAAAAGAAGATGGTGGAACCATTCTTTGTGAGAGTGATGAAGTAAAAAGGTGATGGCAGAAATATTGCACTAAATTATATCAGAATAATTATGACATTAATGAACCACAACTTCCAATCTTTGCTAATCCAAAAAAAAAGAACCACCTCCGTTGTACTCAGAGGTCGAAAAGGCAACCAAGGAACTCAAGAATGGAAAACGTCCTGGTGTTAATGAAATTGTGGCTGAATTAATTAAACATGGTGGGGATCATATCATAACCTACTTTTACAAACTCTGCATGTTGATTTGGAACAAAAACCAATGGCTAGATGACTGGGTTAAGTCAATTTTTGTACCAATAGCAAAAAAAGGTGACATTCAACAATGTTGTAACATCCGAACCATTGCACTTATCGGTCACTGTAGTAAAATTATCCTTAAAATCATAGCAGGAAGAATGAACATTGAGATGGATGAAGAAGTTAGTGAAGTGCAAGCAGGCTTTAGACCTGGAACTGGGGACGAAACCAAATTCTCAATCTCAAAATGATTATAGAGAAAAACCGAGAGTATGGAAAAAAATGTATTCTTGTAATCTTGAAAATTCTGAACTTTGTGGACTCAGAGGAAGCCATAGATGTAAGAGCTTTATCATGTCATGAGTCGTAAGCTTACGACTCATGACATGATAAAAGCTCTTACATCTATGTATTCTTGTATTTTATTGATTACAGGAAAGCCTTTGACATCATCTCTCATAATGTACTATGGAGTGTAATGGTCAATATAGGATACCCAGCGCATATTATTGAAACGATTCTAAAAATAAAATAACTGCAATCAACTCTTTAGCTATACCACTTGTAACACATAGCTTCAACGAGATAAAATGGAATCCTGAGTTTATCCGATATAGAGCGTTTGCACGTAAGTAGAGAGAAAAGCGGGAGAGGTATGATACAATTAGAACTTTTCAATAAAACCTCTACTATTGGTCTGTCACAATATCTAGATGAGCCAGTTGATTGGGTGTTAAAAGAACCCCCAGAACATGATAACGTTGAAAAATTTTGGAAGAATGTTTGGGAAAAGGAAGAGTATTTTAATGCTGAAGCAAGTTGGATAAAGAGGGAGGTAGAGCGAATAAAAGAGATCAAAGTTCAGAAATGGAATGACATCACGGTTGAAGAATTGCAAACAGCACTTGCAAAGTCCCATAAGTTGAAATTCTCAGGTATAGACAAGATACCAAACTTTTGCCTGAATTCCTTATCGGAAACGTATATGAAATTAGTGCAGTCTTTTAATAAAATTGTGCTTAATCCTGAAGCCATATCACCCTGGTTAACTGAAGGAATTACTTACCTTTTACTAAAGCACGAGGATACCCAAAATCCAAAAACTTATCGTCCGATTACCTGCCTCACAACTACGTAAAAACTTTTAAAAACATTTTTACTGACAGAATGTACAATTTCCTTGAAAACAATGACATTCTCCCCCATGAACAAAAAGAGTGCAAGCGAAACTCCTATGGATGTAAAGACTAGCTCTTAATCAACAAAATGATTTTAGGAAACTGTAAAAGGAAAAGGAAAAACCTCAGTACAGCTTGAATAGAGTACCGTAAAGCTTTTGATGGTGTAACCCATGACTGGATACTCAAAAGACTTGACATTTATGTGATCTCTCCCGTAATCTCCAACTTTCTCAAGAACAGCATGGCAGGTTGGAATATGCGTTTTCTTCTTTCACATTCAATGGGTACTAATTAGTCCAATAAGATCAGAATTAAACGAGGTGTTTTCTAGGGAGACTGCCTTTCTCCCCTTTTATTTTGTATGTCTTTGATTCCTCATTCTAATGAATTGAATAACACTGGATATGGGTATAAAATCGTTGAGAAAATTATCAATCACCTTTTTTATATGGACGATTTAAAGTTATTCGCCAAAAATGATCATGAATTAGAAAGTCTGCTTACTGCTGTTAAAGAATTTAGTAACGACATTGGCATGGACTTTGGNAAAACCCCAAAATTATTGTCCGATTACCTGTCTCACAACTACTTACAAACCTTTAACATCTATTATTACTAATAGAATGTAAATTTCCTTGAAAAGTGACATTCTCCCCCATGAACAAAAAGAGTGCAAGCGAAACTCCTATGGATGTAAAGACTAGCTCTTAATCAACAAAATGATTTTAGGAAACTGTAAAAGGAAAAGTAAAAACCTCAGTACAGCTTGGATAGATTACCGTAAAGCTTTTGATGGTGTAACCCATGACTGGATACTCAAAAGACTTGACATTTATGTGATCTCTCCCGTAATCTCCAACTTTCTCAAGAACAGCATGGCAGGTTGGAATATGCGTTTTCTTCTTTCACATTCAATGGGTACTAATTAGTCCAATAAGATCAGAATTAAACGAGGTGTTTTCTAGGGAGACTGCCTTTCTCCCCTTTTATTTTGTATGTCTTTGATTCCTCATTCTAATGAATTGAATAACACTGGATATGGGTATAAAATCGTTGAGAAAATTATCAATCACCTTTTTTATATGGACGATTTAAAGTTATTCGCCAAAAATGATCATGAATTAGAAAGTCTGCTTACTGCTGTTAAAGAATTTAGTAACGACATTGGCATGGACTTTGGCTTGGACAAATGCGCCAAAGCGACTTTCCTTAAAGGCAAACTCACTCAGACTTCATCCATAAATCTTAACATCAACACCACCATTAAAGCATTAGATCCAGATGGAATTTACAAATATCTGGGCGTAAACGAAGGTGACGGCATAAACCATGCCACCATGAAAGAGAAAATCCGTAAATAATATCATAGACGCACGAGAATGGTGCTTAAAACAGAGCTAAATGCAAAGAATAAAATAGAGGCTATTAATACGCTTGTGGTCCCTGTCGTCCAGTGTAGCAATGACATCATTAATTGGAACATGCTTGATTTGCAAAGAATGGATGTTAAAACCAGAACATTACTTACAGCAAACAACATGTTACACCCCAAAGCAGACGTTGACGCCTGTACTTGCCAAGACGCGAAAGGGGAAAAGGCTTGATTCAACTACAACTGCCCTAAAACCACCATCATAGGCATGGTTAAATATTTGGTCTCTACTGATGATTGGATGTTACAGCTCGTTTTTAACCATGAAAATGGTAAAAAGCTGCATTCTATTTGTAAAGTAGCTACAAAGTTTGCAAATGACTTTGAAATTGATCACCGAGAGCCTGTCGAACAAAACAATCCAGCAACGAAAGCTGCAAAAACTGTCAAACAGAAAGATAAAAAGATCGGAAACCAACAGCTTGCTGATAAATGGAGCAAGACAACTCCGCACGGTCAGTATGTTCTTCGAAGTCGCAAGGCTACCCATGCTACCATCAGTGGCTCCGAAAGTCAAGTCTGAAGGCAAAGACTGAAGAATTCATAATCGCAGCTGAAGACCAAAGCCTTTTCACCAGAAACTACCAGGCAAACATATTACACAATGGTCCAGACCCCAAGTGTCGATTCTGTGACCAATTCATAGAGAATATGGATCACCTCGTCTCCGGATGCCCTGTACTTTCCCCAAGCGAGTACGTGAAACGGCATGACTGTGCAGGACAATATACTCAATGGGGAATATCTCGGTACTATCAGGTTCCCGTACCTCCAAACTGGTATGAACATAAACCTTCACTAGTCATCAATTCAAAGGACGTTACAATACTTTGGGATTACCCGATTAACACCGATAGGACAATCCAAGCTAACAGACCCGACATAGTAATTAAAGATCGAAAATCAAAAACATGCACCTTGATAGATATGAGCATACCAACTGACAGAAACATTGTCGTGAAAGAGTTTGACAAGCTTAGCAAGTGTAAGGACTTGGAAATCGAAATTCAAAGAATGTGGAAACTCAACGCCACAACAATCCCGGTGATAGTAGGTGCATTAGGGATGATCAAAAATGGCACACAAAAATATTTAGACAAAATACCCGGGGAACTACAGCTTCAAGAAATTCAAAAAATTGTTATAAGTAGTACAGCTCATATCTTATGTAAAACCCTTTCAATTTGAAAATTCTGAAATAATTTTTTATCTGGTTTTCTCTAGCCAATTTCATACTTTCTTTTTATATGAACGTTTAAATTACAATTTTTAAATACTATTCTAACATATATGTCTATCCTGATTTTGTACTGAATTCGCCGTTGTGCTAAATTTGATGATCGTGTTTTGTATTCTTATATGTGCGTAGCTTGTATTATTTAGTATTTATTGTTTGTAAAAACGTCTCTTAAAACCTTTGTTTGCCCCAGGTCACTTGGAGTGACTCGGTGAACAATTGTGTCAAATAGCTAACTTTATGAAAATGCATAATAATAATTATTATTATTATAATAAAAGGGTAGACAGAAAGTGCCCAGACCAGCAGGTCGCCTGGCAATTCCTCAGGGAACAGCGCATCTGCCCTAGTCGAACTGGGAAAACCTGGCGGGAACAGTGGGAAAAGTTGAACTTGCCTTAATTGGCCGGCTAAACTTAGTACTGCCTAGTACTGCTGCAAAGGGACATTGACCCCCCCTGCCCTGTGTAGTCAAATTGCCCTGATAATTACACTAGGCACTGACTATTACTGTAAGCAAGTGGCGTAGCGTCGTTAGACGTTTGACATCTGATCTTAATTGATCGGTGGGGTACACGAACTAGTTTTGCCTGGTAATTATGGGCTAGATCAAACATTCCCGCTCAAACCACAGACTTGCCAGTCAGTTGCCTGACCTTGACCGGCCGTGCATGTCCCGTAAGGGCTAACACATCACGCATTTCTGTTTAACGGGCGGGAGTAGTGGGGGAGCATCATATCTGGGTGTCGTGAGCGTGGATCTCTTGTCTGAAGGGCTGAGTACCGAGTTCTTACTTTGTTACTTAGTCCTAAGGTATTGGGTGAAGCCTCGCTACGGAGACCGTTTTAAGCAGAATGGGTCACCTAAACTGGGAAACCTAAGCAGGCCTCACCTGCAAGGTCATGTACTATTTTAATTTACATCAATATCGCACACACTTGGGTGTGTTGCATGCGCCCAGCTTACCTATATCGGGCTGGTAGTCGGATGGGTTTGCTGGGGTTTCTTCTACCCCTGAGTCACCCGTGGGCTCGTATTGCTCTACCACTCAATAATAATAATAATAATAATAATAATAATAATAATAATAATAATAATAGTTAAAACAAAATAAGTGCATTGTTTCAAATAACGACTTAATGGGGATAGAATATCATGAAAAGGCTCGTTCTTCTGCAGGTTTCTCTCGGGTGAGAAGCGAAGACACGGTCGTTATCCTGCCACTGCTAGAATGAGATGGACTAAAGACGTAAACAAGGTGGCGATGGAATGTTTCTAAAGAAGTAAGCCGTTTGATGAAAATGAGAGAACTGGAGATTAAGGGTTATGTTTTACTCAACAGAACAACGCGTTTGTGACCAAGCCGAGAGTTATCAGAAAGAACGGACATCAGATATTGAGTTGGAAATGATTAAAGGAAAATGAAGACGAAGTTTAGAA
>RDPX01000120.1:1038006-1060577 GCA_003991215.1 Morbakka virulenta
GGGGGGTGGGGTGGGAAGGCAGAAGTGACCAGCAGGTTGACTGTAATCTGATCGATGATGTTGATGAAGGAAGACGTGATATAAATGAAACCGAAAACATGGATATTGAATTGGACCAAGAACAGAGACTGGTTTTTTTAACAACCTAAGCAAATAATGGCTGAAGAAAGAATCTAGAGTAAAAAGAACAAAATTTCAAACTGTGCTCGAGGAACTAAAGCAAAAGATGATTGAAAAGAGTGATGGAAAAACTGAAGAGATCTTGTAATATTAGAAAAACAAAAAAGAAGGATGTCCTTTTAGCCTTTGTTCATTTATTCTAAGCTGACTAACTGAAGTAATGACGGCAGTTGACAGCCTGACCAAAATCTAAATACAAAAATAAATAAATACATACATAAACAAATAGATAAATAAATAAATATATGGTAATAACAGAAACAATTGAGTCAACAATCGAGCAAAAAACGGGTAGGGGGCCATCAAAAACCTATCTGGGCCACCTGTGCGAGGAGACTACTTCTGTATCACGAGATTTAAAAACTGTAACGTAATATTGTGAAGAATGGAGGAAAGAGGTCATATTTATGTGCAGAATCAACACGACCGAGTAAGGTAAGGTCTTTTTACGGTGTCCTATAATTAGACAACTTTTTTTGTTTGATACTTTAAGCGGATTAAACCAACAATGAAGGCAGCAAACGTAAGCACCAAAATAAAATAAAATAATAAAATATAATATATAATAAATAATAATAAAAATAAATAATAAATTAAATAATAAATTAAATAATAAAATTAAAGAACTAAAATAATTGATTAGGTATTGTTAAAATCCATTCTACTTTGGGATAAATATAATTAAAACACGACAGGATTAAAATCTATTTCAAATAGATGCAAATAAATTTCAAACTTTCTGTGTTTTGACTATATTACTCTACTTTATCCATACACCTCCAGTGTTCACTATGTTGTATCAATGTAGGCATGGACTAATATGTTAACCAAATCAATTTCAGAAATTCTTGTTGCTTTTAGCCTGTTTTCTTTAGTTTTGATATTGTTCATTTAAAAAAATTATTTTCTGAAACCACTGATCAGTAACAATATTTTTTGTTTCCTTCTTGATTTTGAAATTTGCTGTGAAAACCACGCCCTATTTTGACTTCAAGAACAAAAGTGGTTTCAGCAAAGGAACACTTTTGAGATCAATATTAGTACTGGTAATGGAGTTTGTCCACAAATCAAAAACAATTTTTCTTCTCTCTCTCAAGATAGTGATATCTGAAAACCACAACTGTGATCTATTTTTATTTTATCTAATTTTTCCAATCCGAAAAACAAATCAATATCCTAACAAAGGAAGCTTACAAAATGATATATTTTGGAATAATTTTGCTAACTGATTAAAATACTCAGTTGGTAACCTGTATCATTTTACTAGTGTGAAGCAGTTGATGTAATCAATAGAATAAAAACGTTTCTGCCATTCTTTTAAAGTTATATTTACAAAAAAATAAAATGGCATGGTTTGCACCCGTTCCAAACATTGTCAAATATTTCCATGCCAATAGTTCCATTGTTCATCAAAATATCGAAAGGATGATAAAAAGAGGGCCCAAACAAATAGAACTAATTGTATTCACTTTTTTTAACTAGACTATTACATTGATCTACAAATATATTAATATATAAACATAGCTACATATATTGTAGAGTACGTACTGTAAAATAGAACAAAGTTTAGTTTAGTATAGTACAGTATAGTATAGTATCCTGTGGTATAGTACACGAAAGTAATATATAATATATCACGCCTAGTGTGAGATTTTATAACAAAATAAAGTATTGCGTATTATCATATTAAAATATTAGTTTGTCAAAAAATCTGTACTGACTCAGTAAAGTCACTTTAAATACAAATATAAAAATAAATTCCCGAATGCAAAAAGGTTTTTCCAGATTCCCTACCTGAACTGTTCTTGCCGCATTTATCTGTTCAACATTCAGCTCATTCCAAGCGCTAGCATGCAAATGCTGTAAGTATAAAAATAATCGTATTTGATTATTAAAATCATAACACAACAATACAAATCGAAACGTGTAAATTTCATTACAAAAAAAGAGTTTATCAAATAAAATACTAAATCGTATCATCCTGTTAAGGGAGAAGAAAGTAAAGGTTCTTAACTTGGAACTCTCATATCTTTCTTGGTATTCCATTGTTTCATTTCTTACTGGATATATATGATGTTTCATAACAGTATCATTTTGGTGCTTCTTATAGCGTAACAGGGAAAGTCCGCATCAAAACCGGATCTTTCATTGCGCCAACTAGGAAAAGTAGTTGTATCCTGAAAGGCTTTCAGAGGAGATGATTCTAATGCTCCGTAATAAGAAGAAATAATTGTGTTCAGGGTGGGTACAAGTCATGTATTGAACATCCGAGTGACTTCTTTATTACTTTTCAAAGTGTCGCACTGGAAAGGGTCTTCTCTCGTAACTGCTAATTCAGTAATGTCAAGTGCGCTAATGTTTCACGCTACATTTAACTTTTCTGAATTTTACTTTCGATCTTTTCAAGACGCTGGGATGCAACGTTAATCCATACGCTGAAAACCAGGCGGAATTCTGACCGACTTTGAGCAAATGAGAAAGGGTAAAAAGCAATCATGATTCTCATTCTTATCTGAAATAATCAAACTCTCTGCACTCAAATTCAGTGAACAAAATAAAAAATTATTACCCAAACAAATGACAACGAATACAGTAATCCATTATCATTTACCCTCCACTTGAAGCTTTCTAATTAATCAATTAAGAGTACAAATTGTACGTAAATGTCACCAGCGCTCAAGCCTCAAGCCTCAGGTTCACCCCGATGACATTACGCAAAAGCAAAAATGGCGATAAAAATGGCGATTCCAGAAAAATGGCGATTCTATTTGGTCACCTTTGGTTTTATTTGCTTATCGTTTTAACCACCTGCCACTCTAATACGAATTGAGCGCAATATCTGCTTTCCACCTGGCCACTTTACGATTTTTTACTGAACAGTGCATACCAAATTGCACTCTGAGCACCAACCAAACCAAAAATGATAGATGGACAGTTGTAAAGAGAATGATATATCAATTTTCTCACCATATTGGTTCTGTTTCAAACAACTGACCAATTCTTAATCTAATATTTCAATGATAAAAGTTCTCTTTTCAATATGCTAGCTGGAACCTCCGTCCACGCTAACATAAATCCACAAATATTTACAAAAAAGTATACAAGTAATGTCTATTTACATTTGAATGGAAAATATCACTGTGAATTCGGATATGTGGTAACGTCTAAGTTTATACGTAGTAGGAACTATCACACTGTATCTTTCTGTTTGTGATTTCAAAACAAATGATCAAGCTGAGTTTCATGAAAAACTATAAATATAAGATCGTATATTTTTCTCTGTTTAAGCACAAGGAAAGAAAAATATTGAAGGATCAAGCTGATTTAATGTTTACAAAATATGAGATCGATTTAAGCAAACATCAGAAAATATTGATAGCATAAGCTACCTTAAAAGGTATGATTAACATTAAATATTAAAAAGTAAGCTTTATTCTCTGTGTAAGTCAACATTGATGATATCTCAAGGTTTGATCGTTCAGTTTCACGCTTATCAATGAGTTGTAAAGAAGTAAAGCGTTCATTTCAGTCTCGATATAACACCTTTTATCTATCACTTACATAAATTTCATCACAGTTTTAAGTGTATGCGTTATGCGGTGAGATGCGTAGGGGTTGAAGAGCGGTCATTTTCGGAGGGTACATGAACTAAAGGGTCATCAAATTTAATGAAACAGCACTTCTACAAAGAAAAACACATATCGATATCTGTCTATCATAACATGCGTTGCATATCTGTTGTATATGAGTTGTATAGCTTTCACGTTTTCATATTGACACCTTGGGGATTATCTACCCTCCAGTTACTTATTCCTGACTCGTACCTGATGATAGATACAACTAGCAATTACTGCGTGGATAATATTACCACCATACGGTACGGATTTCAGTATTTTTTTAAACCCGCCTAAAATATTCTCTCTTGAGCTTCTCTTTTATTTGTTCGGCATTTACGTTATCAATCTATAAAATTCCTAAATATTTGTAACCCTATCAAAGACCTATCATAATTTCATAATAATTTCATAATTTATTATTATTATTATTATTATTATTATTATTACTACTACTACAAATAATAATAATAATTTCTACTATATTGTTTGACTAGCGAGAACAACAAAATTAATGTCTCTGCGTCAAATGTTTATCTGGTGAATCTTCACTGTTCACTGTTCCTTTCTTCGTGTAGTAGCTTGCATCTTTCTCGCCATATGATATTTGCATTTATCATGTTCGACACTCCGCACCATTTCATTGTTGTTTTTGCTTCATCGTTTGACAGACCTAATCTTTTAAAACATATTCTAACTTTATTGTGTACTGAACCAAGTGATCCAAAACATAGCACATTTATGTTTGCCTTTATCCCGTTCTGCTCAAGAATTCTAATTAACTCTTTATATTTCTCTGTTTTTCCTATGTACGATTGCTCCATGTACATATCAAAACAAACTGTTATTTCAATGATTTCACATTCTTGTCCATTCTCTTTCAATTCGACTATGTCTGGCTTTCTGCCGCTTATTTGTTCAATGTCATTTCGGAATGCTGGAAAAACAGTATTTGCCATTTTATTTACGAATACATGTGATGTTGGATTTGATTTTCGTATTTTTTCACTTACTGTGTTGACAATTCGGTCGTGTCGCCGAGAGTATAAATCTTTGAATTTTCTGCACGAACTCAGTAAATGAGCAACTGACTCAATGCTATGGTTGCATAATGTGCATCTCTTTTGATGTTCTTTATTCCACATATTGATTATTTGATTACATGGAAGTTGATTCATTCTTGCACGTACTATAAATACAACAAGCCTATCAGATAGCTTCCATCCATAGTAAATTTGGTGTGATATTTTCTTTTCTATGTTCTCCATTTTGATGAAATTACCTTGCATTCTTAGTTCTAAACATTCTAATAGATCAATCCTTTCAAATTCTTTTTCAATTTCTTGTTTAAGGTTTCTCTGATTTATCTCTCTCCCACCAACTAAAATAATAGCACTATCCCCTTTGTATACTACCTTTCCTTTCATTTTATTTACATGGTGAAGCAAATCTGGCCAGTCTGAATTACCCCCATAAGTTTTTCTTTTCATTAGCCTGTTGTTGTTGTCCAGCTCATATCCTAAAAAATTATTTTCTTCATTTGTCATTTTAACTCCCCTAGATCTCATGTCAAGTTTTAAAGATTCTCTAGCGACATGTTGAATGTTACTATCATCATGATTCAGCATTTTCATCAAATGAGCAATGCGTGTTGCTCTGTATACGTTCGATGGTTTCTTGATACCCAATCCTCCTTGTAACCTGCTTATGTAAAATGTCTTATCTGTTGTCTTTGGATACAAGTTAAACATTTTCTTGACGGTGGTGCTAATTTTGGAATCCATTTCTTCAAGTTGCTTTTCTTCTAACTTACTGTTGTCAAAATGGTGTAATATCTTAGCTAAGGCCATATTGTTAAAGGCACTCATTTTTAATGGTACTGGGAGGGAACAAGATTCTATTTTGTCAATAATATTTTTGAAATCTTCAATAAATTCTTTAATTTGTTTCTCATCTTCCCCTGCAACAGTTAAGGACTTTCCAAGGTATTTGTACCCCTCATTTCTTTTATATACTTTAATCTTTTCTCCTTGAACTTTTAAAGTAGGTTTCCTATCATTTTTACCTTTGTACCAATTGTTTCCTGATCTTCTTTCATAGAATAATGCACATTTAGATGTTTTCACATTTAGTCCGGCTCTGCTGAACAATGGTTCAGAGGCCTGTATCATTTCAATCAGCATATTATAATCATAGGCTATTAACGCTATGTCATCAGCGTACGCTTGAATCGGAAGGGGTCTTATTTTCTTTTCATTCTCAATGGTTAGGGTAGTTAAAGCATGGTTATAAGCAGGTTGTAATACTTTGTTGATGATCATCAGGAATATTATAACGCTAATATTATAACAGCAAATAATAATAATAATAATAATAATAATAATAATAGTAATAATAATAATAATAAAAATAAATCAGCGTGGGCCTGAAATATTAGGTGGCGACTGGCGCGGAATACCCAGCCCCTTGGCAGTAAGGCTAAAATGCATTGAGATATGTTATGAAAACGAGAAGAAACTCATACCGCCTCCTCCGTCGCGCGGATCAACAAGGGACGCGTCCCTCAGGGAGAGACCAGTCTGAGGTCGAAAAGTAACCACTCGGTCTAATTTCTCCTCTGCGGAATGATCTGCAAGGTAATCAGAACCAGGATATCCCTAACCCTGAACCTGCAGTGATGCCCACAAAATCAAAAGAAACTAGAGTTAGATGGTCTACAGAGGATTACAACAATGTTCTGAGAGGATTTTACGTTGGTCAAAAGAACCCTATGACAAACTTGACTGAACAAACCTACTCAGAATGGAGAAAAATAGTAGGAAAAGAAATCATGAAAAACATCGATGCTAATAAACTTGTTAATGTACGTCGAGATATATTTAGAAATAAACGGTTGAATGATGCACAAATTGATCTAATACAGGATGAAATTCCAAATGAAACTGCTGTAGAATCTGAGGTTGATATTGGACATGAAAATCGAGAATCTACAGTTGGACTAATAAATTTGATACCTCCACTGATTGAGAATAGAAGTGAAGTGAGCGAAGGAACTAATGAAGAAATAGATAGAAATGTACACATGGTTGTGGTTGTTGATGATTTCGTTGAATAAAATAAAGAAAAGATACAGGCTGCCAGTGAAGACATAATACGTGACCTTGCAATCACTAAACAGACTGGGTGGAGAAAAGGAACACACTGATTAAGCTAACATTCTCTTTAAAAACAAACCTTACTATAAAGCTTTATAACGTTGCTCTGAGCGAGATAGTTAGTAAAATCCAGAAGGATTTAACCTCCATCAACAATTTAATATACTCAACAGCAAAAGCTGCCACACAAAGGCAGGGGGCTTAAATAAAAAAGAATAAACCAAAACGGGTTAATATTGAACCAAAATGGAAAATGAAAAGAAAGAAGGAAATTGAGTCATTGCTAACAGAGATCTTAGTTCTTGATGAAGTAACGAATGGAACAGACGTGAAAACTAAGAAAAGCAGGAAATTAGAAAAGAAATATAATATCACTGGTAAGGTCTCTCTAGATACTACCAAAGAAGTCTCAAAACAAACAATACAAGTGAAAGCGCAGCGATTGAGAAGATATAATAAACGAAATAAGTTCTATGGAAGGAACAAGATCTTCAAAACTGATACTAAAAAGTTCTACAGGGAAATTGGAAAGAATAAGACTAAGGTAAAGGATCCACTTGAAAACAAAGAGGTGGAGGAGTTTTGGAAAGGCATCTGGGCTAAAGAAAAGAACTACAATCAGGACGCTTCTTGGATAGGCAAAGAGGAGGAAAGAATGAGTGAGGTCAAAGAACAATAGTAGAAACCTATTACGATCGAGGAATTGCGCCTGGCCCTAGCGAAATCACAGAAGTGGAAATCCCCAGGATAAGATAAGATTCCAAATTTCTGGCTGAACTATCTAAGTGAAATACATAAATACCTAATGGCATTATTAAATGAAATCGTTGACACACTTTCCCTTTCATCTATTCTACTTACAGTTTAACTGCCCGCAATATACCTAAATACATGTATCTGTCGCCTTCTTTCAGTGATTTTATAACTGTTTCTTCTGACATTTTGATTCCATCTGATTTGATCCTATTCCCTTTCTTCATTACCAATGTTGAACACGTTTCGATCCCAAATTACATGCCAATGCCTTTCTTAAACAGTCTGAATGTCTGTATAAATGAATTAAGTTCCTTTTCGCTGTTTCCATACAATTAAAGATCGTCCATGTAAAGTAAGTGATTGATAACAAGATCCAGCTAGTGGCCTTACGTTTCTAAACTTTCGCTTTCAGTATTCGTGCTGTTTCTAGTAGTGCATCCTTCTGCAGTAACTCTGACCTACTTTTCAATTATAATTCTGTCAAGCAAATTTTTGACACAAAATTCCAATTGCGCCTATTACAATTGGTGTAAAACTAGCTTCCTTAAGTTCCACATTTTCTTCAGTGGCCTTCTTAAACCACTGTCAATGGCAACTTTTCCTTACTATATTTTTATCTCTGGGAAAAATACAATGTCAACAATGTACCATTTTCTATTTTTCTTGGTCAACATGATTTTTTACGGTAGGGAATACAAGGTAAAAAGTCACCAAGTCAAGACAAGAAAAAAAAATTGACCCCATTTTTTTCACTCTAAAATTTGGTACATTTTATAAATGTATACGTAGAAAGCGGAATGAATGGTTGTATCAAAGATGAAAGATGGTTCGAAATGCAGTTTAAACGCGGAGGGTTAAATAATAGAACAATTCACCGCATTTATTTAATTAAATGTTAAAATATGATGCACGACAGAATAAAAAAAAAGGATTACAACTGATAAAGTACAGTTTTCAAATCTTGATAATGTGCCAAGAAACACATCACTAAATATCCAGACTAGGATGGAAGTTTGAACTCTTAGTTTCTCCTTTGCTGACGTATGGAAGTGAAGCTTGGGCAATAATATCGGATAAGAGAAGGCATTTGACGAGCTGTGAAATGTGGTTCTTCAGGCGAATGATGAGGATTCAGTGAGTGCAAAGTTATGCCAGTGAGGCGATTTCAAAAAGCACTGAAATAAGTAATAAGTGACTCTTGGAAGAAAGAAGGCAGATGAAGCCTGTAGTACACATGCTATGAAAGAATGTGCTTGAGAATTTAGGACCGACTGGTAATATTGAAGGAAAGTAGAACAAATGGACAGAAGAAAGAGGTACAAAGTACCAATAGGTGACGCTGTTTGAGATAGCTAAAGACAAAGTGCAGTGGCATTCCATGATTGCCTGCGCTGTTGCTTATGATACCTAGAAGAAGATATATGTAAACAACGAGAAGAAAGTGTTTGGTTATAAAATATGGGGAAAGGTTTCACAATCAAAATTGATAAAACCAAGGTAATGTATACGCATGTGTCTGATGAGCTTTATTTAGAGCTTTGTTAATGGAAAAGTCGCAAATGAAATTGTTTGAGAGATTTCACCATTATTATCTTAGGCGCCGATGACACTAGTGTTTTGTCCAAAGCAAAAACAGTAAGCAATGGTGCCAATGCTGGGGAGAAGTCAGATGTGCTGGGCTGGCCACTTGATACGAACTGAAGACTCCAGGCTTCCTAAAAAACTGTTTTACGGTAATATGTCATCTGGAAAAAGAGGCCAGTAAAAGCCACAAAATGGATCTAGGGCAACCGTAAGGAGAAGCTGAAGTAAATGGAGATTGCTGAAGACAACTGGGAAGCATTAACTGTTGATCGTGAGCATTGGAGTGGTTTAATCTTTCAAAAGGTTAAGTTTTATGAAGAGAGCAGAGTTTCTCGTGCTAAACTGAAGAGACCCCGGGGGAGGGATGAACTTATGCAGATAATTGTGGCCCTCTTTGGTCTTGTAAGGCGTGGATAGGTCTATGTTGTCTAAGGCAGCACTGGCGAATCATCAGAAGTGTCATCAGACCACTAGACACAGAATCATTTCTGTTGTTCCCTTAGTGCTACTATTTCTAAATCTTCCATTTACTCATGTCCATCCTGGCCCCAAACCAGTAAATCATCTGGTGGACTCAAGTGATACCTCAGAATTCATTAAAAAATACAATAAAATGCTTCTGGTACCCCGACCAATCACGTAGAATGCCACATCTGTCAAAAACTCTGCAAGTCCCTTGCAGGTCTCAAGAGCCACTTAAGACTACATGGGTGGAAAGAGCAGGTAGAAGAAAGAAATGAAGGAATGGCACTCGTTTGAAAAAAAGGAGCAATCAGCATGTATATATGCATGTTTGTATGTAATATATGAATGTGTGTATGTATCTATGTATGTATGTATGAATGTATGTATGTATGTACGTATTTACTTATGTAGTAATGTAGTTATGTAGTTATGTATGGAACCAAACATCAAGGTCAATGGTGCTAGGTTAGGAGTAGTTCATTAGTTTGTCTACCTCGCTAGTGCTTTGTCAAGGGGCAGCTCTCTTGATACTGAAATCAACAGTCGGATTCAGAAGGCCACTGTAGCTTTTGGGAAGATAGAGAGGACAGTGTGGTCTTATGGCTTATGACTGTATAGATTCGAAAGCTTTGTACAGTAAAATTAGACACGTCTTTGCACAACAACCTCCAACAATGGTGCCCTTGAGAGCTAAAGATGGTTCTACCTGTCGAAAGATGCCAAAACCATTATGACACANGGTATCTATGTATGTATGTATGAATGTATGTATGTATGTACGTATTTACTTATGTAGTAATGTAGTTATGTAGTTATGTATGGAACCAAACATCAAGGTCAATGGTGCTAGGTTAGGAGTAGTTCATTAGTTTGTCTACCTCGCTAGTGCTTTGTCAAGGGGCAGCTCTCTTGATACTGAAATCAACAGTCGGATTCAGAAGGCCACTGTAGCTTTTGGGAAGATAGAGAGGACAGTGTGGTCTTATGGCTTATGACTGTATAGATTCGAAAGCTTTGTACAGTAAAATTAGACACGTCTTTGCACAACAACCTCCAACAATGGTGCCCTTGAGAGCTAAAGATGGTTCTACCTGTCGAAAGATGCCAAAACCATTATGACACATTGTACAGAAGATTCTACTGATCTGTTTGATAATCCGTCAGAAATAGATGAATTAGTAATTAATGATCTACCTCAAAAGGATATACATGAAGAGATTATGACAGATCCCGACATGTATGTGACAAAAAACATCATGAAAAAAAGTTAACATTGGGGAAGCACCAGTACCCGATGGGATACACATCGAATTATTACAGTTTCGAGGAGATAATCTTGTTAATGCAATTCTTACGCTCATCCTTCCCATATGGCATGGCAGTACTATTCCTTACGATTGGATGGATACAATATTGCTTTCTATTTATAAAGGGAAGGGGTCGAGGTCTGAGTCTGGCGACTAAAGAGGTATCAGCCTACTGGAAGCAGTGGGAAAAGGTCTTTCGATGGTCGCCCCATGGTTTGTATCTGCCCTGCTATCATTCCACAGACTTAATGTGGTTTCCGAGCTGGATGTGGGACAATGGATATGATATTCACCACTCGCCAACTTATGGAGAAGTGTGTGAAGGAGCGCTTATCATTTTATCAAGTCTTTATTAATCTGACCGAATCTTTCGATAAGATCAATCGTCGTGCCTTCTGGAAGATTCTTATGAAAATTGGATGCCCTGCTAGTTTTGTAGAGATGATTAAAGAGTTATACCATAACATGACGACCAAAGTAAGCTTCAGTGGATCACTATCAGAACCAATATCACTTTTGAATGGTGTACAACAAGGTGACATACTGGTTCCTACTCTTCTCCCAATTTACTTAGCTGTGATGCTTCTTCATGCTTTTAAGGATTGTGATATAGTGATAGGCATATGGTTTCGAACAAGCACCTATTATGAACAAACTTTCAAGTGCTAGCAAAGCTTTTGGCCTCACCATTAGTCTTAAGAAGACTTACGTTATGTTTTCAACCTCCAGTTGGAGCCTCATATGCTGAACCACATATTCTATTTGTTGGTAAGAGGTTAAAGGCTACTGATAGCTTTGTATATCTTGGCAGTACACTGAGCAGGGATTACACTCTGAATGATGAAATAAATCACAAAATAGTCAGATCCAAATGCGTATGGTCAGATCAGGGAATTACATCAAAGATAAAAATTAGTATTTATAAACCATGTATGCTTGTTTGTGATATGGCTCAGAAACGTGGACTACATATAGGCGGCATCAAAAGCTTTTCGAAAGGTTTCAACAAAATTATCTCAGGAAAATTCTTAACATCAGTTGGAATATTTTCACACCTTATACTGCGCTACTTGAACGATACAACAGTACAGGCATTAAAATCTGGCTCACCAAGAATCAGATGCGCTGTACTGGACACCTTGTCAGGATGGAAGATGAAAGCCTCCCCAAACATTTGTTTTATGGTTAGTTATACAAAGAAAAGACCACAACACAAGTCGTGAAAGAAGTTTTAGAATGCCCTGAAGAGCAATTCAAAACTAATGGAGGTCGATGTGAATAACTAGGCCGTGATAACTGTAGACCGTCTCTACAGTTATCACCACAAGAGGGACGTGTATATCATACTGTTATAAAGCGTGCTCTAAGAAAGCAGGATGAAAGTGCAGTACCTGATAATATTCAGGCGGAAATGAAGTGTTCTGTATGTGGTACATTTCATTTGTCAAATGCTGGACTAGTTAACCATTTTAAGTCACACAATCGAAGGCAAGATCAAAGATTTTATGAGGAGACATTAGGACCCCGTCCATCTTTGCGTTGTTGCACTACCTCTGTTCTAGTCTTCAAATCAGCAAGTGGTCTAACAAGGCATTCAACTATTTATAATGAAGCTCATTTGCATGGAAATTTTATCTGTCATACCTGTGAACGTTTATGCACGGACACACAGTAACAAATTGAAGAGATGGGAAATTTCTGTCAAGAAGGAGCAATCAACAAGTACGTACGCATGTATGTATGTATGTATATATGTATGTATGTATGTATGTATGTATGTAAGTATGTATATATGTAATGTATGTATGAATGTACGTATGTATGTAATGTATGTATGTATGAACGTATACATGTAATGTATGTATGTTCGTACTTATGTATGTATGTAGGTATGAATTTATGTAGGTATGTATGTATGTAATGTATGTACGTACATACGTATGTATTTATGTATGTCTGTAGGTATTTATGTAATGAATGTTCGTATCTATGTTGTAATTATTTATGTAGCAAAGGTACTCTGCGGGCCCTATATTCGTCTAACATCACGAAGAATCGTCCTAGGTTACGATTTTTAAATAAACTCTTACATTTCTGGAGTACCATACCAGAGGGGAACTTTACAGGTTCTCAAAAAGATGTATCCAGAAGACTTAAATGACGTTTGGAAAGTGAACGAAAACGCTTGTTGGGTGAGTTACAAAGAAAACACAGATTTCAGCAATGAAAGCCAGGACAAGATATACATACTTTAAACACTAAAACCTTACGAGAGCACTGTCTCATCGTTTCATTCTCCTTGTTGCCGAGCGAAGAGAGCCAGCTGGCCTATATTTCAACGCAGTTTTTCCAACGAAAATCTATATTTTATCCCATACCTTATTCATAAGGGGGTCAGTGCAGATTCAGGGCAAATTTGTACCGTGCGATCTCAATTTTAAAGGTATCTGAACGAAATTGTAGCCATAGATAGAGGATAGTAAGACGGTCATGTCGTATTAATCAGAACTTTGCTTCAAAGTGATAATTACTTCATAATTAAATAATTGCTCTTTGCTTTTTATGCAAAAAGGCATATTTTAACTAATAAAGTTAAATATTGGCAAAGAAACCAATGAAGCAGTCATTAATGTTAAATCATTCTATAGTTATGATCGTTTTAATTTAGAGCAGTAACTACGGCATAACTGAGTAATTAATTTTCGATTGTAAAACTGATGAAGAAAATAATCATTGCATAATTCGAAGGAAACAAGTACTGGAATTCTGTTTTGCTCTTCCTGAAGCAATTTAGGACATCAGGATCAATTGGATAGCTGCAAAAGGGGTCTGGTACAATAAAGGGGAATACAGTAAGGTTGGAATAACGGGGGATTAAATAACGTTAGCATAAAGGGACGATTAGATGAGCCTTACTCTCCAGGAAGGGTTGAAACTTTTGAGGGTAAAAGGCTCCCAGTTTTTTACTGAACAACCAAAGGTTATGGAAGAAAAATTCTTTTAATTTCTTGTATTATTTTTTGTTAAACGTTTTAAAATTTTCATAAATGTTTTCTATATTTCGGTTTTCTGGGGGTTTGGTGAAATTTTCCAACTTTGGAGGTTCTATACAACAGCACAGCTTCTGTTCTGTTGGTAGTTTGTTGTTTCATTCTAAGTGCCTGTAGATTTCCTCAGCAAGTATACCAGTGAACAACTTCCACGTCACTGGCAAACACATTATTTGCCTAAAATTTGCACAAGGTTAATTTATTTTTATCTTTCAAGATCAAAGTCTTCCTCCTTTTCACCATCCACCTAGGAACTTCCCCTGATATTAAATTCTCCCCTAATTTGTTGAATAATGGTCTCATGTAACAGGGTTATGCTTTTTATCCAATGTCGTTGTACACCGTCTCGTCCGGATGACTTCTATTTCGGGATTTTACTCTGCTGTTAATTCAAAATTTTTCTTGTTATCACAACCTCAGTTTGGCCAGGTATATTTCTTGTGGATATTTTAATTCTCTTTAGAGATGCTGCGCCTCGTTGTGTTTTACCTCATCGTACCAAAGACTCCCCCCCCCCCAAATTGTGCTCTCTCTGCATGTGGAATTACACTTTCATTTCCAACTACTCTTTCAATCTCCTCAAAGAGATATTTTTGATTTGAAAAAAATGTTTTGTCGATATTGGTTACTTCTTTGATCATATCTCTGTAACTTGGTTTTCTTCGCTTTCACTCTTTGTTTCAGTTCCTCTGTCATAGATCTTAATCCTTTTCCCTTTACCTTTCCTTATCAGATCGGGCGGGTGACCGGGGCGTTAACACTCGCTTCCTCCAACCATCTTTATCCGCCATTGCAGTTGGTAGATCTTCAGCTTGTAGTCCCACATCATCAGAAATCTGGTCAAGATAGGCAGAGTTAAAGCCATGACTTGTCTCCATAGAATCAACTTGCTAGCAAGCTCAGAAGAACTCCGAAAACAGTGTCCTGCAAAACGAATCCTTCTTTCTCTGACAAGGGATTATACTGCAGGGATATTTCCGTATAACTCCCTTTTAGTAGGATGTTATTCCCACGACTTATTGAGGGCAACCCTTAGCATACGGGTGTAAGTTCCATCAAGTACCTTTTCGAGCCTTTTGGTCAGGGTCCAGGTAGCTGAGCCATATAAAAGTATTGACTCCACGACTGCTCTGAAGAAACGCCTCTTCGGGTTGTCAGAGAGAAATGATTTCCATATTGTTTGCAACTTATCTAGGGCACTCCAGGCTTTAGCTATCCTTACGATTAGATCTCTCTCAGATGATGAAACTTCGCTGCCCAAGTAGATAAAGCTATCCACCGTCCTGATCAGTTTACCTTCAAGCGATCTAATACCATCACCAGCATCGTTCATTTTCATGGCTTCAGTCTTTTTAGAGTTCACAAACAGTCCAATGGTCGAAGCAGCTTGTTGAAGGAGGTGCAAAAGTTTCTCCGCGTCCGCAGTGTTATCGGCAAATAGAGCCAGATCGTCTGCATAACCAGCGTCGGTTATTAACTCAGCAGGATATCTTCTTCCTCTTGCTTCTTTCAATGTGAAGCCTAATTCTTTGTTTATTCTTAAAACGTAATCAAGTGCCAAGATAAAGAGCAATGGTGCGAGTGTATCACCTTGCAGTACATCTACAACTATTTCGAAGAATTCGGCATCACTGTCAGGAGATAGCACCATAGATTCTGTGTTGACATACAACATCATGATTGCGTCAATGGTTTCTCTTTGGATTCCATAGGCATGGAGAATTTCTGAAAGTTTTCCCCTATGAACTGAATCAAAGGCCTTAGATTTCTAGCCTGTATGCCTTCCAATAGTCGCCTAGCAATGATGATTTACCCTTGTGTGGAACGTTTTCGCCTGAAATTATTTTGATTTATTGTAAGGATTTTTCCTAGTTTAGGTTGAATTCTGTTTCGTAGCAACGTATTGTGAATTTTTGCTGCTGTTCAAGTAAGGGTTATTCCACGGTAGTTTGACGGAACTGTCAAGTCACCTTTTTTTTTGGGGGGGGGGGGAGGCAATATGCATCCTTTTCTCTAGTTTGATATTGGGTTTAATACATAATCGTCATTGCAGAACGATAGGAGAATATCAATGAATCGGCCTGTTTTCCAAACGTCTGGAGGTATACCGTTTAGACCAGCAGCTTTGTTGTTTTTCGTGTTCATTAACACAGTCTCAAGTTCTTCCATGGTGAAAGCCCTTGTTTTGATTGGAAGTTCGTCAGTTATAATCGTCCGAGTGGGTTCTGTATTAATTGAAGGTGCGTTGCCCAATAGACATTCAAAATGTTGTTTCCATATATCTACTCTCTCTTCCCGGGTGGATGCTTTAATTCCAGCGTGCGATGATTTTTTTCCTGCCACTCACGTCGTTGATTATTTTCCAAGCAATGGAAGACTGTTGGTTATCAGCTGCAGACTAAATCTTTTTAATTTGTTTTTGTAGATAGCTTATTTGTTCTTCTTTATAGGTATCATCGAGTTTTTCTTTGGCCTCCTTAAATTTCGATAAGTTCCTCCCGGTCGGATTTTTGTTTTTCATTTTGGCGATCTCTTTGACATTTTTTCTTTTCTGGGAAATTTTGTCATTTTCCAATGGAACACGACGCTTGATTTTAGGCTTCAGGGGTATGTTTTCATGGACTGTTTCATTATGAGCTGCAACGAAACCTGAATATTTCTCGTTGGTATTTGGTAATTCATTTTTGTTGAGTAAAGCTTCATATCGGTTGCTCAGTGTCAAACAAAATTTGTCTTTCAGGCGTGGATCACTTTTCAACTGTTTCCAGTCGTAGGGAGGGGTTGCTTGGGACATCTTCGTAGCTCTAAGGCTTAGCTGAAATGTTCCTGAGACCATACGGTGGTCTGACAAAACTCCTTTAAAGGTATTAATCCATTTTTGTTCAAAAGAACAAAATCGATTTGCGATTTTGTCCCATTTGGATGTATTTGTGTCCATAACTTTCCCAACCTTTTCTGGTATCTTGTGTTGAGACAAGACATATCATTTTCAAGTAGAAACTGATATGTTCCAGATGTTCACCGTTCTGTTGTTATCTTCGTACATAGCAAATTGAGCAGCATGATTAGGTCCTAAGTGAGCATTAAAATCACCTGCAATTATCAAAACATTGTGTTTTGGAATAGAGCGTATGAGAGGTGATAACTGATCATAGAATGTAACAACATCACCTTCATCAGAAACGTTTATGGGGCTATAACAAGGAATGACAGTTGTAGCCGGATTTCCATTGAAGCTGGCAATAATGATATGAGCAGAAATTCTTTCAACAGCAGTAAGTGATAAGCAACCACGTGGGCTTTGGAGAATTCCAGCACTGCCAATGGTAGTGTTCATTGTATTCTTCCATGCTGAAGCTGTTACCAGTGTCCATTTCTCGAGGAGTTTGTGATACTTGATATCAATAGCGTCATGATGTAATCTGTGTTCCTGTATACTTATTACATCGATTGAGAGTTCTTTGGCAGAGGCTACGAGTTCGGAAATTTGTTTTTCACTGTTTAGAGTTCTCACGTTGAATACAGAGATCAATGTTGATTTTGTTTGGTTTGAGGAGGTTCTGTTTGGGTAGGGTTGAATTGATTTTGTCAGTACCATACTTTTCGTAGGCCGGAGCCTGACTTTGAACTTCGCCATACGCTCCTTGTTTACCCACTCGACGAGCGATTTGATCGTCTGAGTGTTTGAGTGTTCACACCTGGTATTTTCCTTCGAGCTTTGTCTTTCCTTCTTGTTCTTTAATTTTTCTCATTCTTTTAGTTTGCTGATATCAAGTCTTAGAATTGCTATTTGGTTTTGCATTCTTCTTTTCCACTATGGTATTCTTTTCTATTTATCTAGTTACTTTGCCCCAACAAGATCATTTACTACTCTTCTCGAATTAGGAAATTTGTCTCTATGATGTTGTTTGTAATTTTTTAACGATAACTTTGTTTGCAATTTCAATCTTTTCCCCAGCATTTTTCCTATCAAAATTCTTTAAATTTACTGGTTTGTGAATTTTAGATCGAATTAACTTTATTACTACTTGCTGAAAATTTCTATTTGCTGGAAAAGTCTACAGGTGTGATTTCCTGTACTCTTGTGGTCTCTTCAATTGCTTCTTGTCTCTCTTGCTCTTCTACGTCAGCTGTATGTTCTTGTTTCTTCCAGCTTTCTATTTCTCCCTTTATTTCCTCGACTTACATTTCTGATAGCCAACCTCAATTTTTGATGCACAATGTTTGACCAGCAAGTTGTTGTTCTCTTACGCCACAGAGTCCAATGTTTCATTCCAGATGAACAATCTCCTTTTACAAAATCATCTCCTTTCTCAAGTCACTTTTCAAATAACATTTCATAACAATTTTATCAAATTCTTTTGTTCAGTTAGTTTGTACATTTGCAGTAGTAGGATGACGATCTTGGTCTTGCTGCGTACTTCCACTACCCATGTCGCACGCGACACCTTCACTAGAGGATTCGGTCCGGTTTACGTGGTTGTTTTCTATTTGATTTGAAGACATCATTTCACCATAAGATTGTGGAATTAGTTTCACAGGTATTTTGGTCGTGACACAAACACTAGGAAGCTTTCCAGCCAAGACTGAAGAGTCCTCCTCAACCTGAGACAAACAACCCCGCCAGATGACACACCGGTACTTTTAAAGTCTCTGGGTAGGCTAACAGGTGCTATACCTTGCCCAAAAGAAGCCCATCCACCTCGAGACTCCACAACTAGGTGCAGTTTATATCGTACCCAGGAGAGATTATTATTATTACTATTGTTATTGTTATTAATACTATTATTATCATTTGCAAAGGCTGTTTTTAATGCCGCTTTATTCCTCTTGGGCTAGCCACAACTAGCAGCCAAAGGCCAAGAGGTATCTTTCTCCTTACATTTCTAAAACTTTTCTAAGAATTCTGGCTGTTCAATGACAAGGCTCTCTTTTGTACTATACCAATGTCTAACTCAATATTTATCATGTCAGTCCATCCCTTCAAATTTTGCTCGCACACCCTAAAGCTCCAAAAACATTTGGTACAACACGAGCATTCTTCAGGGACCAAAACCTTTTTAATTCAATTTTTAGGTTTTGATATTTTTCAATCTTTTCCTGTTTCTTATCACGTACCTTACCCTGGTACAGCAACATCAATAATGATAAAAGACTTGCTTTTCTTATTAATCACAATTAGATCAGGTCTTCTGGCCTCAATAACATTTTCACACTCTGTGTTAATATCCCAAACCAATTTCATGTTATCATTTTCAACTACTCCCTCAGGGTAGTGCTCATACCACTTCTCCTTCCTTTCAAGACCATATTTCTCACATAATTTCCAATAGATTAGTTTAGCAATGTTATCATGTCTCCTCTTGTAATCACGTTGAGCAAGATTTTTACACACAAATTATATCCTGTACAGTTTCACCCTTTTTACCACACATTCTGCACATCAGATTTTCTGTTGTTTTGTCAATCTTATGATTAATACAATTTATTCTTAGTGCCTGCTCTTGCGCCGCAAATATCGTTGCTTCTGTTTGTATTTTCAAGTCACTTTGGGCAATCCATTTCCAAGACAATTCTCTATCTACATCTTCAGGCATTTCACGATCGAACTGCCCACACATTCTTTTTTCATTAGATTTTAGTTTAGTTTGATTTTGTCTCTTAAATTCTTCTTTCTCTCCTAAATTGTCAGTTCTAATTATTCCCATTTTTCTTTACACCCTTCATAAGCAATTCATCTGACTCACGAACATATTAAGCTAAGTTGTTTTCCTCCAATCTTACACATGTTTCAATCCCAATCAGGCCTCTTCCCCCGTCTTTTCTTTTCAAGTATAACCGATCAACATCACTCTTAGGATATAGAGTACATACATCGTTAAGGTCTTTCTCATCGTTTTTTCTTACTTCTTCAGCTCATCAACTTTCCAATCTATGATTCCTGCCCCATATCTTAAGAGTGCAACTGCCCAGGTATTATTGGCTTGTATCTTATTCTTACCATTTAATTTAGATTTTAACACCAACCTCAAACGTCTTTTATATTCAGATACTACCTTGAGTTTCATCTCTTTCTCTTTAATCTCATTCAACGGTAAAACTCCAAGATAGGTATACCCATTTTCATCTACCTCTTTCATGTTATCTTTCGTGGGCAAATGAATTCCGTCACACGTAATCAACTTCCCTCCCTTCAAAATAATCACTCCACATCTTTTAAGCCAAATTCCATGCCAATATCCTTGCTGAATACAAACACTGTTTGTACTAAGCTATCAATTTGATCCTCACTCTTTCCAAACAATTTAAGATCACCCATAAAGAAGAGATGATTCAAATAGAATTATTTCTTACCCCATTCATACGAGGCATTCACTTTTCTCAAGACAAGAGACAGTGGGGTCATACATATCATATCATATTAATATTATTATGAAGCATTTCTTTACGTATGAGTTTCAGTACAATTACCTACCCGGTCACCCCAATGACCTGGGGCAGATAAAGGTTCTGTGAGACACGATATGAACATAAAAGGGACGATTGACGTATTACAAAGAGAATAAAATAATTATGACAAGGAAGTAAAAACATCATTGGCACGAAAATTAAAAGATTATTGTCATATTACTACAAACTATGAAAAGTATAAAAAATTTGTAAAAAGGTTGTATAAAAAAACAACAACCAGGAATGTTTATGACTTTTGCGGTATCAAATTGACAATGCTTTTCGAAGAATATGAGCAGTGTCTGTGAGGACAATTTTCTGGAGGTCTTGTACTCTATGCTTTCCAGGTATTTTCTCTATATGTTTTTGAGTCCCCTTCTTAATCATCCCTAGTGCCCCCACAATGACCGAAACTGTTCTAGTTTTGATGTTCCACATTTTCTGAATTTCTATTTCTAGGTCTTTATACTTGCTTAATTTTTATCACTTGGCACACTCATGTCAATTAACGTACACATTTTGTTTTTCCTATCTTATATTATGATGTCAGGACGGTTGGCTTGAATCGTCCGGTCAGTGTTGATCGGAAAGTCCCACAGAATAGTGGCATTTTCTCCTTCTGTGACTGGTATTGGATGGTGTTCATACCAGTTGAGGTTGGTTTCAATACTAAAGTGTTTGCATATACCCCAGGGGAGATACTGCCCAGCACGGTCGTGGCGTTTGACATACTCATTTGGAGCAAGTACAGGACATCCGGACACAAGGTGGTCTATTGTTTCCGTGTGCTGGTCACAGAACCGGCACTTAGGGTCAGCTCCATTCTTCAGTATGTTTGCTTGGTAATTTCGGGTAAATAAGCTTTGGTCTTGTGCTGCGATGATGAAGCCTTCTGTCTCTGCCTTAAGTCCTGCACTCCTCAGCCACTGATGGGTTGCACATTGATCTACATCAGCGTCTTGGCTTCGGAGAGCATACTATCCATGCAGAGCTTTCTGGCTCCAATGATCGGCAAGCTGTTTCTGTGCTTTCCTTTTAGCATTCATTTTGACTTTCCTCGCAGTTTCTGTGGATTCACGTCCATCTTCATCTTCTTTGGTTATTTCTACACCTAATCCCTTTTCAAATTTTTGGGATTCTTTGTAAACCGAGTGCAGTTTTTTACTCCTTTCATGTCTGCTTACTAGATTTAACATCCAATCACCTTTTGATTCAAGATATTGTTTCATTCCAATTGTGGTGGTTTTATAAGACATTTCAAGTTATTTGAGTCCACGTCCCCTTCGCATCTAGGCAAATAGAGACGATCAATATCTGCTTTGGGGTGGACCATACCACTTGACGTGAATAGTTTTCTAGTTTTACAGTCCATACGTTTAATGTCAGAAGGGTTCCAGTTTATTATGTTGTAGCTGTATTGTACAACTGGTACAGCAAGTGTGTTTACTGCCTCAATTCTGTTTTTTGAGTTAAGCTCGGTTTTAAGCACTAGCCTAACTCTTCGGTAGTATTCCTTACGGATTTTCTCCTTCATTTCAGCATGGTTACTCCCGTCGCCTTCATTAACTCCTAAATATTTGTACATTTCTTCAGGATCCAGTTCTCTAATAGTCGTGTCTGGGTCAAGATCTATGGATGAGATTTTCGCTAGGCTTCCTCGTGAGAATGTAGCTTTAGAACACTTGTCGAGGCCGAATTCCATACAAATACCATTACTGAACTGCCTAAAGGCAATTAGCAACCCTTCAAGTTGTTAATCACTTTTTGCGAAAAGTTTCAAGTCATCCATATAGAAGAGGTGGTTAATCTGCTTGTCATGGATTGTGTAACCACAGTTGGCGTTATTAACTTCGCTGGATGAGGGGATAAGCGATATGCAGAAGAGAAGCAGGGAAAGAGAGTCTCCTTGGAAGATACCACGTTTAATTTTAATAGGGTTAGATGTAGTAGTCCCAGCGTCGTGGGTGAGGAAAAGAGAGGTGTTCCATTTTGACATACTTTTCTTTAAAA
>RDPX01000120.1:1063601-1077327 GCA_003991215.1 Morbakka virulenta
ATTCTTTTACCTGCTGGAACGGCGATGTCGATTATGAAGCAAGATTTCTGCTTTTTATCAATCAAAACAATGTCTGGCCTTCTTGCCTCTATTACATTGTCGCATTGAATATTGATGTCCCACAGAATCTTTACTTCTTCACTTTCTATCGCACCTTCAGGAGAATGTTCGTACCACTTTTCCTGATGTTCTAGCCCGTTTTTCTTGCATAGATCCCAGTGAATCCGTTTTGCAACACCGTCGTGTCTTCGTTTATATTCCTTCTGAGCCAGTTTTTCACACTCACTGATTACGTGTTCCACACTTTCACCTCTTTTACCACACATTCTACATAAAGGGCTATCGCTGGTCTTATCAATTTTATGCTTTATGTAGTTCGTTCGAATTGCCTGTTCCTGTGCCGCGCATATCAGAGCCTCTGTATCAACCTTCAAGTCACTTCTTGTCAACCAATCCCAGTTCTTGTCTTTGTCTATTATATCGGTTGTCTCCCTCGCAAACTGACCATACATGTTCTTTTCCCTCCATCTTTGCTGAAACTCTTCCCGCTTTCGCTTCTTGAACTCACTGTTGTTTGCTGTTCCTTCAGTTTGAATTGTTCTAGCATCCTTAACAGCAACTAAAAGAGGTTCCTCAGAGCTTTAGACATACTGGCCAAGGCTGTTTTCCTCTGCATTCACCACCACTTCCACACTACTCAATCCCCTACCACCATCTTTTCGTTTCATATATAGCCTATCCACGTCACTTTTCGGATGAAACGCACCATGCATTGCCATCGTCTTTCTGGTCTTCCTATCAATCTTCTTCAATTCACTCTCTTTCCATCCAATGATACCCGCTCCGTACCTGAAAATCGCTACTGCCCAAGTGTTAATCGCCGTGATCTTATTTTTTGCATTTAATTTGGATTTCAAAATTAATCTTAACCTTCTTTTATACTCTTTCGTTGTTTTACTCTTCATCTTATCTCGTCTAATTTTGTCGAGTTCGACTATTCCTAAGTAGGTATAGCCATCCTCCTCAACCTCCTTCATTATTTCCCCACTAGGGAGATCTATACCCTCACATCTACTTATTTTTCCCCTCTTCATAATCAACACTCCATATTTTTTTATTCCGAATTCCATGCCTATATCTTCCCTAAAAATGTGAACAGTTTTCACTAGCAAATCAATTTGGCTCTCATCCTTACCATAGAGCTTTAAATCATCCATAAACAGAAGGTGATTTAAAGATACTTGTCTCCGATTCAATTCATACCGTGCGCTGACTTTTCTTAAAACTAAAGACATTGGGATCATACACATAACAAACAACAGTGGTGAAAGACTATCTCCCTGAAAGATACCTCTTTTCACCTTAACATCTCCTAACTCTGTTCCATTAGAAGTAAGAGAAAGCTTCCACTTTTCCATACTTTTTCTGAGAAAATTTCTAATATTATCCGCAATCCCAAACATTTCCAAGCACTCCTGTATCCAGCTATGCGGGACAAAGTCATAGGCCTTCCTATAATCTATCCACGCCATAGCTAGATTGGTATGTCTCTTCCTGCAGTCTCGTAAAATCGTTTTATCGATTAACAGCTGGTCCTTAGTTCCACGGCTTTTACGCTTGCAACCCTTCTGTTCTTCAGGTAACAATCTTTCCCTTTCTAGATAGTTGTACATTTCGTCCGAAATCACTCTTGTTAACAGCTTGTACATAATTGGAAGGCAAGTTATTGGGCGATAATTATCAACAGCGTTTCCTTTAGAAATATCCTTTTGGCACAACACTGTGTGGCCATAAGTCATCCATTCAGGAATACACTGTTCTCCTAACAAGACGTCATTCAATTGTTTTGCGATACGATCATGTAGGATATCAAGATTTTTAATCCAGTATCCTTGTACTTTATCTTTCCCCGGGGCTTTCCAATTAGGCATTTTTCTGCATTGCTTTTTAACCATTGCTGTAGTTACTGTAATATTGTTTTGAGAGTGGTATTCACCATTCAACTCTTCCTTCATGGTACTCAACCATTCGGCTTCTTTATTATGTTCCTTCTCAATACTCCATATATCCCCCCAGAACTTCTTACTTACCTCAGCATCAGGTATGTCACCTGTTCTAATTCCACCGCCACTTAGTTCTGTATAAACTTTCTTTTGGTCAATGTTAAACAGTCTATTTTGGCGAAATTGTTTGATTCTCTGTTCGTACCGTTTGATCTTCGCACTTTTCGCAATTATCCTCTGCTTTAATTCTTCCATCACAGTTTTTATACCTTTCCTTTTCACTCTATACTTTTCCTCCAACTTCCTAAGTTTGTAGGTTTTCTTGATACCAATCTGTCCCTTCGACTCCCTGTCAAGTAAACTTAGGTCATGCTTTAATCTTTTGATATCATTTTCAATTCTTCTCTTCCACCTTGGCTCCTCCTTCTCTTTTTTCTCCAATTTCTTCAAGCCCAGTTTTTCAGCAACCCACACACTCACGGCTCTGATCAAATTATTCGTTTCTGTGATGTTCTTTGTGTTTACATATGAAATGGTCTCATTGACTTTATCAGTTAGCCTTTTGAGGTTTTTCTTGTCAACTTTTTTGAACGATATTCCATCACAATCTTTTCCATCTAACAAAATCACTTTCAATTCATCTATAATTTGTTTCTGTTCTTGATCTGTACCATCTTCCTCTACTTCTCCGATTTCAGCCCCTTCTACATGGGTGATTTGTTCCTTTTCGTCGTTATTCTCATTCTCCTGAACATTGGGTTCCCTTTCATCAATCTCATCATCTATTCCCCCTTCATTTAATTGAGATTCTCTCTCAATTTCTCTCCTGACCATTTCCAGCTCAGGTTCTGACAACCATCCATTTATTCGTATAGCTCTTGCTTGGTCACACACGCGTTGCTCAGTTGATTCAAACAGTCCTATTTCTTTCCATTTATTGAACATTCTCTGTCTGTACCCTCTTACAGGTTTACCATTTTCAGTAAAAGGCTTACTTTTATAGTAACATTTCATAATTACTTTATTTACGTCCTTATTCCACTTTATTCTAGCAGTTATAGGATGACGACCGGGCCCCCGCTGCTGAGCCAGGGGACACCTGCCGGGCGAGAGACCTTCACAAGTTGCTCCAGTCTCATTCACGCCGTTATTTTCATTAATTTTATCTGACATTTTTACACTCATTTGAGGTTTAGTGAAGTTAAGTTTACACTACCACCGGTATTTTTTTCAAGACACCATCTTTAGAGGGGTTGCCAACCAAAGCTAAAGAGTCCTCTCTACCTATAAGGCAGACTAACCCCCGTCGGATGCCAACCCGACATTTCTTGGTCTCGGGGAGAGCTAACAGGTACTACACTTTGCTCAAGGGTGACCTGGAGGTAGTTGTGGCAAAGGGTAACCTCATTCGCCCACGTCGAAATTCCACAACCGGATGCAGTTTAATGTCAATACCCAGGACAAATTATTATTATTATTATTATTATTATTATTATTATTAGTAGTAGTAGTAGTAGTAGTAGTAGTAGTAGTAGTAGTAGTAGTAGTAGTAGTAGTAGTAGTAGTAGTATTGTTATTATCACCGTGTGTTAGCTCCTGAAATAATGTAGCGATTTTCTACTCCAAAAAAATCTGGGTTTTTTTAAGGAGAGCATTGATATTATCTCTGCCCACTAATAACTACTTTTTAAAGAATGTGGGAGGGGATTGGAAAAGAATTTTGTCTCTTATGCCATGGTGATAAACAGCAACAGCACAGCATCCTTAACTACTGCTCAGTTGCTGCCAGGCAACAAATATACACAAAGAGACACAACTCAGAGCTGAACACACTTGTACACTATATTTCATCAATTCTCTCTTCCTCCATGAAACTTTTAGTAGATATCCCTGGTTAATTGAACACAGCCTCGCTTTTCACATCCACACCGGGACCATATTCAGTGTTTGTGACGCGTTTAACAATCTTGATCGTTGAGCTGACAATGTATTTTGAGGTAAATCTCATCAAATCAAACGAGTATAAAACCATCCGTTACAATATCTTAATGAGCATATAAAAGATAAAAGTAAGGATGTCGAACTCACTTTCATACAGCTTTCGTCTCTTAGTTTTGATAAAAAAAACATACGGTAAGCTTAAAGAACCTTTTAAATCTTCAGATCTTAACTATTAAAGAATGTCTTTCAAAAATTACAGAGACAGCTATCAGATGTTTGTATTACATATATACCCGTTGACTTTAGGATTGGGCTTCACCGGAATTACTCTTCTTTGTGTAAATGTAAGCTCAGGTAATTCGCCTATCCTGTATTAAAGAGAATATGGTGTGAAATTGTAGTGATATGGTTGAATTGAAATAGATGACCTTGTTATTGTTGATCACAAGATTTTCGGGTTATTCTGAATCCATTGTGATTAATAATAATTGAGATTCCAAATTTGAACCAAATCTAATAACAAAAGTGAAAGGATAAATTATTACTTTACTACCACAGTTCATTTCCTGATCGAAACTGCTACGTACTTGGCGATTATTAGTTAAATTAAACGGATGTATAAAATCCTTTTTTCTGTTAACCTAGTAAGCCCTTTGGACAGATCCTTCTCTTAACATTTTAGAAGTTGGATCATCAGATTCTTGCCAGAAACTTTATTCTTTGTAGTTGCACAAGCAGTACAGATGGTTATTGACAGATCAGTTTTCACTTTGACAGCTATGCTTCGAATTGGATTGGAAGGATTTTGGATAGTAGCAAAATGAATCTGTTCTTGTATTAAGTGAAATAATTAGTTATGCCACCTGTTGAAAGTAATAAAACACATTTTATCAATTTGGAATACCAGGCTGGTGTCTTGCAGAATTCTCTTTCTCATGGGGAGCGGGTTCTCTATTGCCATGTCTGCCACCATCCCAGAGATGCTGTATTCGTAAAAACAACAGTGGGAGTTTCACCTCATCACCACTCCTCTCTTATGAGGGTAATGTGTGGTGGAGTATTTGCTGTCGCTTCCTTTAATACCATCCTCATTACAAGAGGGCTGTGTGAACTGGCTTGTTGATGGTCTTCAATGGTTTCGGAGTGCGAAGAATCTCGGGACTTAAGGTGGACTTTATCTCGAGTGTAGACTAGAATGTACTGAAGTTGTGAAAGTACTGGCTCTACACAGACGCGGTAAAAACAGCTATTCTCAAAAAAAATTATCTCCATGCTTAGTATTCAATAATGTCAGAGGTCTCCTTTCCAATTTTTTGTATTAAAAACTTGGCTCTATTCTGATTCTCCTCACATTTTTGTGCTTCCAGGGTCAAGTCCAACTATAGTCTTATTAATATCTTCAATTTATTTATTTTACGATCTTCATGTTGACGGCCAGTTACCTCTGTTTCAAATAAACTCTATAACTCGTCTTTATCGTCTTCGTATCTATGCGACATAGTACCTACCAGCTGATAGAGTAAACGAGCTTCTCTTATGTGCTGTAACTGTCTCTTCTTCAGGCCATCTGTTATCTATCTTTCTCGTATCGATCCCCCTCTTCGACGTCATGCTCAGTAATTGTTACAGTATCAGACTCTAAAGACAAGGATCTGCACAAGCATCACACTGCTAACATATCTGTCTTTGATAAATTCGATGCTCATTACATGACCTGATTGAGTAATTTTAATAGGATTGATAAACCCAGAGAAGTTATTTACAACTTTCCCATTGCCTGTGATCTTAAATGGCTTGTTCATTTTTGTAATAAGATTTACTGATTCAGAATCAGTAGCGATTTTTCTTCGAAATGTCTTTTTCAATTTATGTTCCTAAGTATAAAACAGTTATATTTTCACCTCCCCATAGCTCTTCTGACCATGATATTGCATTTAAAGCAGCTGTTTTACATCTTGCCGAGAAGCCAAATCATCGTGAGCCTTTCAAATTTGGTCAAGATGACTGGGATGAATTTCGTCAATTTCTTGGTGAAATATCTCAAGATTCACCTTGCCATTGAAAGATTAGTCCTAGTTACAAGTCATACCTCGTTTTCCTCCAAGATTTAATTCTCATTATTCTTCTGTAATTGCTCATCGCAATCATTTCTGTATTCAGTTTCAACGATGAAATTGAAGAAACCCGGATTTCAATCAGATGGACTACCAAGGCTTTGAAAAGACTGATTCCTTATCCTCAATCTCATTATGCTGACCCAATTCGTAAATCTATCTCTTCATCTTCTAAAAACTGGAAGTCGAGATTTCTCTGGGAGGGTTTACAGTAGTGCCCTACATTTGGCACCTTGATTATCCCTTCACTTTTTATGGTGTTCGGTTTTCTATGTCCTTTATGAGAAAAGGGTAATCTCTTTGCTAGATTCTTTACCGCCAATTCTTCTCGTGATGACACTTGTTTTCTTTGCCAAATTTTCTCTAATAAACTGATATTGTATCTCTACACGTCTGCGGTATGTCTTTAAATGGAGTATTGTTACCATATCTGGACGGGTCCTACATCATCTCATCCTCTTGCTACTAATCGAGATCAAAGACGTATTTGTTACGTGACAGATCCAGCTAGATCTTGCTGCTACTCTTCAACCTTTGTCTTATCGATGAAATGTGGCTTGTCTTGATCTTTTTTTCTAGGTATTATCTTAGTCCTATTCTGATGACATTTCGTTGTTGGTAGCAGCTCAATTTGCTACATATCGTGTAACTCGTTTTTCTTAACGTTCTCGTCCCTGAGCAGCTCTTTCGCCTCTTTGTAACAAATCCTTCTTGGAATGTAATGTTTCCTCTCGGAGTGCTAGGATGTGGATCTATTTGAGTAGTTAACTTCATCATAAGATCGATGTCGAAATCTAACGCCACGTAAAAGTCCACCACAAGAGGTAAAGACGGTTAAAAATTGTGGTAAGAGTAATTTTGAAAGTTTTGGAATGCTAACGTCATGTTGACATTTCTTAAAAAACAGATTCAAATCGTACCGACTGAAAGCTACCTATTGAGTAGCGGTGCAAAAGGTAAATAATAAAGTGTACTGAGCATGCTCGGTTTTAGCATGCTGCAAGAAAAGATTCTGAGGTAAACCTTCCCGATGAAATGCAGTCCTTGAAGGGTGAAAACTAAAACGTAGTTTGCTGTCAAAGGTTGGGTCCTTTAGTCACAGGGTGGCACATACTACAGTACTGACGCATTTAAAGTATAAATACCCCATTCAAGGTCAAATAACAATGAAACTACACGTTCCAGCAAAGTGTCCAATTCAATATTTTTCCTACGGAGACACAAAGGTTCACTAGGTTATCACCCAAACCTCTCAAGCCAAATCCATGGAAACGACGATGCTGACATACCTGCTTGTTCAAAATGTTGCAGGCTACTGGCCTGAGTAGGCAGGGGGTGTCAGTACCGAAAGTGAAAAAAACTTAAAAGAGGGAATAGGTGAAATGCTATCTGAGATGCAGAACCCAACAACAAGACGTTTAACAAACGATTCGTGGTGGAAAACTTGAATAACACAGCTAATTGCTCAATGATTTTGGAGGATGGAGCTAAGATCTCAATGTTCTGTAATTCCACACAACACAATCTCAAAGGATTCGTGACTGGTCCTGAGGACCTTATATTTTCCTTACAACAAGTTTGTAAATGCCGATTGGTCTGGCCGGCATAACGTGAAAAGCATCATCGACAGGATAATTGATATATGACTCTACTTTTTCAGTACTTTTCTACTGGTGCTCAAAGGAGTGGTTATACTGTTTTCAAACTTTTCTGAGTTACTGCTACAATACAGAGTGGATTTCATTTTTCAAGTACTCTAATGTATTCTGCTGAGATCTTATCTCTGTACTCTATAGAATTTTCATGACTACTTTGGTCAAAATAGTTCCGTTCTCAAGGCATTCAACATTTATTTTAAGCAACTTTTAATCAATTACTAGGTAGTTAAGGTATCTTGGGCATTTTTGAGGCCACTGCTTAACAGGATTTTAGAAATCAGATAATTTATACCCAATACGTTTGTCTGATACGTCATTAAGGCAACCAGTACTACACTGAATTCACTGAATTTGGTCTAATACTTCTGTCCAATTACGAGAACAGAAAATAACAAAAACATGGTGAAATAACTAAAGTTCTTATCTTTATTTTGTTTACAGTCCAAGTTCAAAATCGGACTCATAAAAGCTTTGCACAAAATTGTTAATTGTAATTTGGAAGGCAGGTAGAATGCAGACCTACACAGCATTTACTGGTGAAGAGCGAGTGAAATAAAAACTTCGAGAAAACACTGTAAAGTAACTGGCGGAGCCAAGTCTACCTTCTATTTCGGTGGATCGCAGGCAATTCGTATCCAACTTTTATCACCTCCTCTTTACTGACAAATAATTGTCTGTTGTCTTCGATTAATTTAGATAGCCAATCACAAAAAGTACCAGGATTTCATCGATCCCTTTGATGTAGGATATTTATCACGTCGTCGTACGCTTTTTCTGAGCTACGTTTCCAAATATACCTATCCCATCGTTAGGCTACTGAAGTAATTTGGCAAAGCTATTTTGTACTTTGATAGTGCAGGCGTTGTTTTGTGGAGTGGCGCCATACCATAGATTGAAACCAAACGACTCACCTTTTCCAAGGTTTTATGGATTACCAAAAATACACAAGCCCGATGTACCTATATGTCCAATCGTAGCCTACGCTGGTAGCCAACTTCATTCACTCTCACGGCAACCCCCTATGTCCATACAACGAAGATGCCACATCACTGCAACACCAATACTGATTTCGCAACCTTCGTCACACAGCAAAGAATCCAGACAAGTGAAGTCATGCTCTCCTTTGATGTTACTTCTTCATACATAAGTATACCCGTGATTGACACCTTGCGAATTATCAAGGACCTATTTGAACATGATGATTTTCAATGCCATCAAGAACTTCTCTAAAACCTCCAGACATCCTGAATGTACTACAAGCACGTCTTACTATTACATGCTTCCTATTCAACAATCACACAAACCGCGATGTACCTATGGGAGCTCCAACATGTTGTGTGATTGTTGAAATTTTCAAACAAGGCGTTGAAGCCATAGCATTATCAGCAGCAGACCAAGATTCAACTGTCTGGGAAAGATATGTTGACGAAGCTTTTGCAATTATTAAAGAAAGTCATCTACAAGGTTTATTTGAGTACATCAATAGTCTTTACTTAAACAACATGTTCAACATGGAAGAAGAAGAAGAAAGATGATTGCCCTTTCTTGATGTCTTAGTAAACAATCTACAGGCAACCAACTCACACAGACCAGTACCTTGACAACGCATCACACCATCCAGCTTCAGCTTGTCTGTAACAAAGCAGTTCAGTTAAAAAAAACCAATAAATACGTCTTTCATTTCTTAAACCAATGTGAATGGGTTTAATCAAACATTCCAATTGTTAATATCCATTCTTCATTTATTATCAATTCTTTGGCAGTCTATCAAAAATATACTAAATTCTCACTATGTTAGATACATCCCTGATACATCCCCACGCTTGACCCGACTACGTTCCATGTTATCAAATATAATTTCCGTTTAGATAAAGGTCGCTCAAAACAAAAAAATATTTAACTTTTAACATTTTACAAACACGGATATAGACTCTTCCGGAGGTCAAAAATAAAGAAAAATATCAAAAATTTAATCAGTTAGAAATTTTGAACATCTCATTTAGATGAGATGCTCATTATACAAGAGGAGTGACTGTGAAATTTTAGCACTGTCAAAAGTGGAAAGAGATGGAAGGCCATGATCTCCAAAGTCCTGAAAGGATAAGAAGAAGAAGATGAAGATGTTCATTAAACTACCAATTAAGAATTACTTTACCTTCTCCATGTTTGCTTGATGTCTTTTCAGTCTGTCGAGATCTGTTGGTAATACTAATTGTGTAAATTTTCGCAAAGTTGGTTCAAATTTTCGTAGAGGCAATTTAAAAACTGCATCCTCCTTCGTTTTTTTCCCTAAAAATATATAAAATTGAATCAAATATCTGATGGGATTGATTCCTTTTACATTCTGGTGTTAAAATTCTAAACTGGCACTATTTTGTACACCAAAATTAAAAAAATGTATTAATCGGTATTTTCCAAGCGCAGAAACCAAAGGGAGGATTAAAGAGAGTCTCCAAGTTATTGGTGATTGGCTGTCTAAATCAATTATAAACGGAATTCTCTAAATTTTACATGTGAAGCTGATGAAGACTAAATAATCATAATATCTAATTCTTCGAAGTGGGAGGGTTAGCCTCATCTATTCTATTAACGTGGACGGCATTCTCCACTCTTCCCTTTGAAGCTTCTTTTAAATAATCTACACTTGAATTGCATTTCCTCATTCTGCAATAATTGCAATGACCTTACTATCTCCCAACCAACACCGAGATATTCAACAAAAACCGTAAAATAGAAAGGTGTGCTTGTCAGGGCTAATAAACACCTTTGCCAATAAAATTTAATAATCCATATTTTATATATATATATATATATATATATATATATATATATATGTATATATATATGTGTATGTATTGTATATGTATATCAATACAAAATTAAAAGGTTTATGTATACTTTCATAATAATAATAATAATAACAATGTAATAGTAGATATAATAAAGTAAAAATAACAAATATGCATATTAGAGCTAATAAATAATTTTATAATTAAAATTAAAAATGCAGTAAATATTTGCTAAAAATGAAAAATGATTAATGTGAGAATGTGAAAGGAAAATTGGGCTCATTAAAGCTAAAAGAAATTTCAAAATCAAATAAATTATGTAATTTATCCTAGTTTCTTAATGTTTAATATAATGTGGAGTGTCAGGTGTGTTTACCTGGGTACACACACACACACTTTACAACCAGTTACTAAATGAAGTTAAGCTTCCAGAGAGAAAGAAGACAGTAGATGTAAGAGCTTTATCATGTCATGAGCTGTAAAATTTTTCTGAGCTACGTTTCGAGAGATACTTCTCCCATCGTCAGGCTCTCATGCTGGGAGAAGTACCTCTCAAAACGTAGCTTGGAATAAGATTACCACTCATGACATGATAAAGCTCTAATATCTATGGCTTGCTCTGAGTCCATAATGTTCAGAATTTTCAAGAAAGAAAACAGTCAATGGATTGCCTAAGATTCCATTCATTGAGCTGTTTTAGATTAGCAAGAAAATTTGTAAGATACTTGACAGTAAAGTTGAAAATGTTCATGGACATGTCTCTTTGTATTTTAGACCATAGACATTTAGCCATTAGCAGAGTATGGTCAAAGATAAATAAGTGAATAGCATCTTGTGACATAAGTTCAATATGGATACAGCTTTTGTGATAACTTCAATAGTTTTTAGAACCTGCTTTATGTTTAAATAAGTGTCATCTTGAATAACAAAATCATTGCAGGTAATTTTCCAAAAAGATCTTATGTTTTCATTGTCATAGATTTTTCGGAATTATGAGTGACAGTTAGACATTGAGCAAATTTGACAGGTGGGGGAGTTAGATCCTGGTCAAACTGTCTTTTAAACAAAACAAAATCACTTTGAGTTGTATTTTGAGAAGTTCAAGCCATTTGAAGGCATACTTGGATACAAGATTATCCTTTCTCTCTCTAAGACCAGTATTTATGAAAGATTAACAAAGTCATGGACCATAAAATTTTTGATAAACTATACTGGTGAAACACCATTAACCTGTTTTTTAGAAGGAGTGGGTCAATTTTCAATAGCAAATGTGATTTCAGAGTTACCAGATCTGAGTTGTGCCTTTTGTTACTCAAACTAAACTTGAACTAGCAACCAGGATACTTTAAAAATTCTGTGACTTTGACTGTTGGAACACATTTCCTGCTGGTAAACACCTTGGGTTCAAACAGAAGTGAAAATCGAAAAAAAAATCTAAATTCTAAAGGTAGTACATTTATCCACGCTAATGATTATCTCTGCCCACTGGTACCACTTCATAAAATAATTCAAAAGAAGCTTTTGTTCTTCTCTAGTGACAACACCTGCACCACCTAAAGTAAAACGAGAAGATTAAATACCTGATCGTGTACATCACAGGAAGAAAACCTTAACTCTCTGTAGTTTTCATTCTTGATGTACTGGATAAATGTGTTAAAGCACAAGAGCTCAGGTAATTTTTTTTTTTTTGGTTTTAATGTCATTTTCCCCAGTACTGGGGTTCAGATGGTGCCCTTCACAGGGACTTGGATTTGGCAGGTAGGAATTTCTTGACCGGATGCCCTTTCTGACACCAACCAATGGCTTTTTCTTTTGTGAATTTCCAAAGTTGCCTGCTTGGGGAATCGAACCCAGAATTCTTGGTTGTGGTGCAGTTGCACTAACCATTAAGCCACAGCCCTTCTGTATAAGGTTACAATGAACCTCACCAAAGGTATTTTCAAGATCTAGACGAACTATAACCAGAGTGAGCTGTGTACTACAAGCTGTAATAATGCTCTAGTTTATCATGCTTGCATCTTCTATAACACCTGAAATTTGATAAATAAAGCCCCTTTGGATATTAAGTTCAATGTAAAAAATTTTCCATAAGAAGGTTAAACAAAGAATAATGTAAAAAGATGTAAATAATTTTTGAAAAAAATACAATGAAAAGCAATAAGTCTAAAATGAGAAGGGTCATCACTGCCATCTTTTTTGTGTACAAGAACAGAGAAGACCTTTTTCCACTCTCAAGATTTAGAAACTCAAATGAATGAAAGATTTCAGGTAAGAAAGCCCATGTTACTAAAACTAACCAACTTGCTGTGCAGGGTGATGGGCAATCTCCCCTCAATATTGAAGGAATAACCAAACTTCATGTTAGTAGAGACAATCAGATCTTTTACCTCAAAGCTCTTGCACTGAAGAATACTGATATACACATCCTTGCTGATGTCCTCTTTATTACCCATAATGATATTACAATGATATAGCCATCCATCTGGCTAAAAACCAAGTTATGTAGCTGACAACATTATCTATTTTTATGGCCAAGCTTCATGCCAACACGCCCCAAACATTGTCTATCTCACTGCTGCCATCATTCCTCACACATGCACCACAACAATGACCATTTGGTCATACAAATACCATGAAGTTTATTCTCCAACTAATTTAGATTAATTATACAACCATGTACTAGCTCTTGAATCATACTCTGCCACAGCCAATCCTTCATACCCATCACCATTATTCATTACTTGACAACATTTGACAACATAACCCCGAAGACCATGCTTGGTCTCATTCAAGCATGAAATACCAGTTTGAGGAATGGCGGGGTATAGTCTTTCTCTCACGGGCAGGTGAAGCCCTCTTCAGTCTTGGATGGCAATCACCTAGAGATGGTGTCTCAATAAAAACACTGGTCCCCATTACCTTAATGGGTTGGTGTCAGGAAGGGCATCCGGCCTATAAAAACACTGCCTCATCATACTATGAAATGACATCCAAAGATATCAGGCATAACTGCGTAAACAGGACTGGAACTAATTTAAGTGAAGGTGCACACTGTAGGACTTTTGCTCGATGTAGGCAAAATCAGACCGTTATCAAGCTACTACATCAACCGAAGGAAATTATGACAAGCTTCAGACTCTGTAGTCTGAATGTGGGAAGTTTGAGAGGTAGATCTGGTGAAGTAGCAGAGTTTCTGGAGCAAAGACACATTGATTTGTGCT
>RDPX01000120.1:1080743-1102036 GCA_003991215.1 Morbakka virulenta
TGGTGCAAGTGTTACAGCAAGGGTTAACAGTGGATGGAGTAAGTTCAGGGAGCTAATGCCACTGTTAACCAGCAGAGCTCTACCATTACCTACCAAAGGTTAAGTCTACCAGGCATGTGTACATAGCACAATGATGTATGGCAGTGAAACTTGGCCAGTGAAAGCTGAAGATGTCAGCCGCATGGAGCAGAATGACATGAGAATGATAAGATGGATGTGCAACGTAAGTCTAAAGGACAGGCTCAGTTCTAATGAACTCAGAAGGAGATTGAATCTGGACAGTATTGGCAGCTGTATGCAGAATAGGAGGCTTGGTTGGTTTGGTCATGTGGAGAGAATGGACAAGAATGCTTGGACAAGTAGATGCAGAACAATCAAGGTGGCAGGAACCACTGGCAGAGGAAGACCAAAGAAAACATGGGAGGAAGTGATAAGGATGGATCTGAAACAAAAAGGTGTCAGCAGAGACCTGGTGAAGGATAGGATAACATGGAAGTCAATTTCAAGAAATCATCCAACACATGCTAGCATATAAAACGGACGTTAAACCGAATATGATGATGATGATGATGATGATTTGCATACACAATATGGCTACTGATTTAGTCATTTCAAATATCTCACATAAAACAAAAGTTCATCCTGTCTATGCCCCTGAACCACCAACAACCATACCAAAACATCCAGTAAAAGTATCTACTTCAACAGTAATAAAGACGGCATTAAACTCTGCTGCTATTCAACTTGACTCATATCAAATATTACTCTATGACACCAGAAATGACTTCATCCATCTTCACAAAGGGTTTCATTCTATTTTCAACCCTAAATTTCTAGGGTACAGTATTACAGGCAGATCCTATCCAAGCAGTATTCAAAATGAGACCAACACTTCCCCCACAATGTAGAGGTTGTCTGTCCAAATGCACCCAATAAACTAGTTAAACTTAACAACAATTGGATATTCTTTTCAAAGCTGGAGTCTTTGCACATTAAGAAAACCACAGTATAGTTGCAGAATGTCTGAACCCATTATGTCCATTCAATAGCCATTCTGGTGGCAACTGCTTAGTAACTGCCATTGTCAAAAATGGACCCTCAGGTGAAACCCAACTCTTGTTAATGCCAAATGGGGCTTCCAAACTGCATCTGATTGGTCATTGGAAATACATAATTCAACCAGGCCTTACAAGTGCCTTCTACCAACTTCCACCTGCCAAGCCTTCAATGAAATCTGTTGTGTTGTGAACACCATTCAAAGTGTTATTGCATGCCCATTGTGCAAGCCCATCTCCAAACCTCTCCTAGAAAAAATAATGAGCCAGATCCTAGGTGATCTTTTTTGTGACCAAAAGAGCTGATGACGTGTTTTGTGGTGACAGCACAGCAACTGGCAATATGTCCTCAAGGAATTGTACCATGTAAATTTATACCTCTTGGCCCCAAAGGCAATCATTTCCCCAATTAAAAGAAGGTACTCTTCAAGCTAGCATTCACTGTGTTTCAGTTTTATAATATTACCCATCTCCCACAACTGTCAAAGCCCACTGCATGGAGCCACAAGAGCCAATTCCATGTCATAAAGAACTGCTGTTTCTTACTCTCAACATTTGAAGACGATATTTCAGGTTGAGTTATTGTTAAATGCTGCAATGCTTCTATTATTTAGTCATATCAAAGAAGTACATTTGATATGTGATGATTTGATGACTACAGCATTGGATCTAAGTCATTACAATGAAGTGCTACATAAAGTTATGTGTGTGATCAAGGATGCAGGCAAAGCATTAATTCCAGGAAATGTCTCTTTAGTGTTAAGGAAATTGACTTATAAGGATAGACCTGCACTGGTGGAGTTCAACCAGATCCTGAGAAAGTTGATGCATTAAAATACATTTAAATGCCTCTAGACAATCTCTAGATCATAGAACATATCTCAACTTCTAAGTTTCTTGTGCATAATGTGAGCAAATGCAGTACTTGTGCCCAATTTTGTTAAGAAAGTTTCAATGTCTCAAGATCTAACAAAGAAGAATACAAGGTTGAGATGGGAAAGAAAATTTGAACAATATTTTAATGATTTGGCCCATGTATTCTCTATGGAACATTTGGATCAATTTTTTTATTTAAACAAATCCACCCTTTTTGTAAATATCCACAAAACTGGGGTAGGGGCAATACTCTCACATAGCAAGTCAATCACTGATGCAAGACCTGTAGCAAAGGCATGCAGGACAACTGAGAATGCAGAAAAACAATATCCACAAATCAACTAAGAAGCCATAACAGTCAATTTTGGGCTCTGGTGCTTCAGGAAGTTTTTGGTTGGAACTCCTGAGGAAGTGACTACCTTAACTGATCATACACCATTATGTAGTATCTTTAATGGAAAACACAAAGGTTTGAAATTGTTTGAACAACAAAGGTAAAGCAGCAGAGTAAGGATATCCACTTCACAGTCAAGTATTACAAATGATTAGTCAATCAGACTGGTTACATGTCAAAACATGCTAAGCATCATCATTATCATTATCATCATCATCAATTAGTTTCAGACCATGTCTCCAATTGAATTGGGCTGGATCTCCAATGATTCTCTTCCATTTGGCCCTATCCATGACCCAATTCTTCAGATATTTATATTATTTATATATATAAGCTCTCTTATGTCCTCCTTTATGCAGTCATTCCAGGTCTTTGGGGTCTTCCATAGGGGTTTCTTCCTTCCAGCTCTAGATTTTTGTTCTCTATTAATTATGTGCTCTGGTTAGTCTCAGTCTGACATGACCATACCAACCTAGCCTTCCTTTCTTTAAGATCTTCTTAACATCAACAATTCTGTATCTCTCCACTACTTCCTCATTTGGCAGCCCCTCCTCCCATTTAATTCCACTAAAAAACACATGCTAAGCCAATATCAAAATTATCTACTGAGCAGCAACAAGAAGCAGAAGAAATAAACAACTCTCTCTACATACTACAAACAGTTCTGGTTACTGATTGCATAAGTATGAATTGCAGAGGAAACTACAAAAGACTGCTTCCTTCAACAATTATGACAACTCATTGAAGATGGACAGCAATGTGTCCTCAAGACTTTCTCAAATGATGTTAAGAAGTTTGAAAGTAACAGTGGTCACAATTTAGGAAAGCCATTGGAGAAAGGAAAGTTTCCCTGTTCAGTCTATGGGAAGGGAGTTGGGAGCAACTCAATCNCTCCACTACTTCCTCATTTGGCAGCCCCTCCTCCCATTTAATTCCACTAAAAAACACATGCTAAGCCAATATCAAAATTATCTACTGAGCAGCAACAAGAAGCAGAAGAAATAAACAACTCTCTCTACATACTACAAACAGTTCTGGTTACTGATTGCATAAGTATGAATTGCAGAGGAAACTACAAAAGACTGCTTCCTTCAACAATTATGACAACTCATTGAAGATGGACAGCAATGTGTCCTCAAGACTTTCTCAAATGATGTTAAGAAGTTTGAAAGTAACAGTGGTCACAATTTAGGAAAGCCATTGGAGAAAGGAAAGTTTCCCTGTTCAGTCCATGGGAAGGGAGTTGGGAGCAACTCAATCTATTGTGGTACTTGGAAGCACTGGGTACATAAACGATGCAGTGGAATAAAGGGAAAATTGACAGAAAGTAACCGTTTTAGCTGCAAGAGGTGCTTAGGAGAGGCAACCTGTGACTTAGACCTATGGAAAGTGCATTTTTGGAGGGTGAGGAAATTGAAGTTGTCCAGAGGTTTTGCTACCTTGGTGACACCCTTGGAGCTAAGGGAGGAGTTGGTGCAAGTGTAACAGCAAGGGTTAACAGTGGATGGAGTAAGTTCAGGGAGCTAATGCCACTGTTAACCAGCAGAGCTCTACCATTACCTACCAAAGGTTGAGTCTACCAGGCATGTGTACATAGCACAATGATGTATGGCAGTGAAACTTGGCCAGTGAAAGCTGAAGATGTCAGCTGCATGGAGCGGGATGACATGAGAATGATAAGATGAATGTGCAACATAAGTCTAAAGGACAGGCTCAGTTCTAATGAACTCAGAAGGAGATTGAATCTTGACAGTATTGGCAGCTGTACACAGAATAGGAGGCTTCGTTGGTTTGGTCATGTGGAGAGAATGGACAAGAATGTTTGGGCAAGTAGATGCAGAACAATCAAGGTGACAGGAACCACTGGCAGAGGAAGACCAAAGAAAACATGGGAGGAAGTGATAAGGATGGAACTCAAAGAAAAAGGTGTCAGCAGAGACCTGGTGAGGGATAAGATAACTTGGAAGTCAATTTCAAGAAAGCATCCAACACATGCTAGCATGTAAAATGGATGTTCAATGGAATATGATGATGATGATGGCCCACTATAGGCAGTAACCTTACTTATCATTAGTTGATTTTGGACTGGGCTGGGTGGCAATATGAAGGCAGTTAAGAGTGCTAAGGAAATTTTCCAAGTGTTTTAATACTGTCTTTTTGGTGAGAGGTCCTGTACATGAGGTCCTTATAGATAATGCTATAGCTTTTTAATATGAGGTAAGGAAATAAATGTTTGACAGGTTGGACAAAGATCTTTAGTGCAATATATCAACTTGGAGGAAATGACATAGTTAAGAGGAACCATAGAACCATAAAAGTTGTGTCTGAAAAATGCAATACTTCTCCAACAGAAGTGGTATGTTGATATAACATGACACCAAGGTCTGGTCAGCTGGAAGCATCACTGTCTTAATAATCTAAATAAGTGAATCTATTGTCTCATCTTCTGTCATTCATTTCTACCTTCTGTTCATTTTCTGATTATTTTCTGTAAGCCTATACTTAACTGTATGGTGCTGATGGCAAATGATCATTTTCTATCTTTTCTTCTGTTTATTTGCTGATGGCCTGTACTTAGCTGTATGGTGCTGACAGCAGATTGACATTCTTTCTGATGTTACTCCTCTGTCTTTCTAAAATCTGCATTCATTGTTCACTTCCTTTGACAATGATTGGTTGTTGTTTGTTTGTCTTTTGTTTCTTTTTTACCTTACTCTTGTTTGACATTCTTCTTTGTTCTTCTCTTTCACCATGTTGTTTTAGATCTTTGTAGCAGAGAGAATGCTAAGTGTTTATTACCCACAACACATGTGGAAAGCAGCCTCTGCAGGTCACAAGCCTGGGACCTCTGTTACCAACATGGTTATTCTTCTGTCTATCTCTTCTTTCAAATTCTGAAACACTTCTTCTGTGCCTTTATTTATGTATTGTGTGTGTCTCGATATTTTTTGTGATATAAAGAGTTTTTCTGGGTTTTTTTATTTTGTCAAATTAGCAGCATTTAACATCTAGCTGTTTGGAGTTTACTCATAATACAATATATAAATATATATGAATATATATATGTATATGGCTCAGGGGAAATTAATAGAGCAAGGGAGCCCAGAAAGCCAAGAAAAATTTTTTCCTGTCAAAGAAAAAATCAAAATGCTACAGCTGAAATGGTAGCAATCACAAGGCTAAAGACATAAATAGCCAAGTGTAGAGGAAAGAGTGTTGCATACATCACATGGCAGGGCACTCTGCCAAGTGTTTTAGATCAAAAATGGAAAATATAAATAGTTTTAAAGCAAAAAGCATAGGCAAAAACAATGTAAATCTGATACAAGGCAATGATTATAATGACAGTTATATTTTCACTGTATGTAATGAAAAACAACCAAATATTCAGATCAATTTTGCTAGTCATGGTGATAACTTAATTACCAGAACCATTATTATTGATTTGGAGGTGTCAGGTAATACTATTTATGTTACAGAGGTATAAGATTGAAAATTAAGGGGGAGGGTTGAAATTTGAGAAGATGGAGGATGGAGAAGATGGATAATAATAAATCAAACTGAATTGCTACACAAACAAACCAAAATTGTTTCTAAATGTCATCATATGAATAAATATACCCTCGCAAATTTTAAATCAAAAGACTGACAATAGATGATGAATTTCTAGTCTATTTTCTGATTTGAAGTTGCATGCTCAATGATTCTTTTGTTATCAATAGTTGCTTTTCAAAAGATCAGAGTACACAATTTTTTGTATAACATATTTGTAAAAAAAATTTTTCAAGTGATAATTTGTATGATTTCATTTGATTTGTGAGGATTGTGAAAGACATGAAACTGTGAGTAAGCCTACTGTAAAGCTTGAGTATTTCTTACTCATATATCTAATTATTGGAATAAAGGGCAAACTGACAGAAACTAACCGTTTTAGCTGCAAGAGGTGCAAAGAAGGAGAGGCAACCTGTGACTTAGACCTACATAAAGTGCATTTGGAGGATGAGGATATTGAGGTTGTCCAGAAGTTTTGCTACCTTGGTGACACCCTTGGAGCTGAGGGGGGAGCTGGTGCAAGTGTTACAGCAAGGGTTAACAGTGGATGGAGTAAGTTCAGGGAGCTGATGCCATTGTTAACCAGCAGAGCTCTGCCATTACCTACCAAAGGTAGAGTCTACCAGGCATGTGTACGTAGCACAATGATGTATGGCAGTGAAACTTGGCCAGTGAAAGCTGAAGATGTCAGCCGCATGGAGCGGAATGACATGAGAATGATAAGATGGATGTGCAACGTAAGTCTAAAGGACAGGCTCAGTTCTAATGAACTCAGAAGGAGATTGAATCTGGACAGTATTGGCAGCTGTATGCAGAATAGGAGGCTTCGTTGGTTTGGTCATGTGGAGAGAATGGACAAGAATGCTTGGACAAGTAGATGCAGAACAATCAAGGTGGCAGGAACCACTGGCAGAGGAAGACCAAAGAAAACATGGGAGGAAGTGATAAGGATGGATCTGAAACAAAAAGGTGTCAGCAGAGACCTGGTGAAGGATAGGATAACTTGGAAGTCAATTTCAAGAAATCGTCCAACACATGCTAGCATGTAAACCGGACGTTAAACCGAATATGATGATGATGATGATGATGTATATATATAATAGTTAATAAAATAATTTTTGTGTAATATTAACAAAATATCATAGTTGTGTGTATATTTGGTACTAATTTTTAGGTTTTTAGATTTTGTGATTAGTTCCTCTAAATTTCCCCTATTCAATTTAGGCTCATTTTTCAGTATTTTCAGTACCTTACTATGTGCTAACAGTCTTAGATCAGCCCTAAAGAAGTTGTTTAGCTTCCTATTCACATTATGTTTTTCCTTTTTGTTTACTGTGTCAAAACAGGACCACATTAGATAGCAGTTTTTACTGCATATGTAAAATACTAATGTGTTTATATATATATTGCATATATGTACTGTATCCTGTATAAACATTAATTAAATAATAAATAATAATAATAACCAAATGTCTGCTGGTATATGGCAGTATAACTCCATTGAAAGTAGCATGAGTTTTAGAACTAGCCTTAACCAGCTTAGGAGACAGACTGCTACACAGCTGGATGTAGCAAAAGTAGGTCAGATGGTTAATGTTGATGACAATGAGTCAGGAATGGAAGGTATCTCAGATATGCATCTCAAGTTATTTAAGGGTTTTCCAAAGTTAAACAATTAGCAAGTAAGGGAACCAATTGATCCTAATATGAAGACTATCATACAGCAAGTTACGATTGTACCATTCAACTTCAGAGAAAAATTGTCTAAGAAATTAGCTGAGCTACAGGAACTTGACATTATTGAACAGTGTACTGGATCAACTTCTTAGCCATCTCCTGGTGTTGTTGTCCCAAAATAAGAAAATGATATAACAATGAGTATGCACATGCATCAATGTAATAGAGCAGTGATGAAGGACCATTTCTCCATTCCAACAACTGATGATACTCTTAAAGAAATGTCAGGCAGTTTTACCTTTAGTAAAGTCATTGTAAGATGGGCTTATCATCAGATTGAGTTAGAACCTGCCACATGACATCATCATATTTACTATACACCAAGGAAACTAAAGATATAAGTGATTAAACTTTGGAATGACTTGTGCATCAGACATGTAAAAAAACCATTGTAACAGATGTTAAGGAACTGTAATGCAATGCATAACATTATGGATGATATTATAGTGCATGAAGCAACATTACAGGCACAAAACTGGAGACCTAAGAAATTGCTAAGCACTCTGGAGAGAAGTGGTATTTGTTTGTGTGTTTGCATTACTGACTTGTTTGTTTTAGGTAGTCATTATCATTCCATTATCAACTTATAGCATACTTATTGTCACATCCTGTGAAACCTGAGTGGTTTTTGCATATTTACCACAGATTACACTTATCAACAATAAAAATGTGTTATTTCCTAAACAAAATATCTATTTAGTGGTAATTAATGGTAAATTATTTACCAAGACCTTTATGAAAGGCTTTCCAGTCTTACTCATTCTTCCAGTCATACAAAGAATGGTTTTGCGTGTCATTTCAATCTTATTGTATTTAGATTTACTGATTATTGTTATATTCCTTAGTTGAAAAACCTAATTTTTATGGAGTAAGGATGTCGTTATTATTTCAGTTTTAAAATGTATACTTTAAAAACTTACAACAATCAAATCCATATTTACGAAACCAACTGTAGAAAATATTGCCGTCAAAATCTAAAACTCCAGGCTTACATTCTTCAGGGTTAAAAGATGCCATGATTTCTCTTCTTTGTATTCTTCTGACTCTTTCTCTTCAATGTTGAAATTGTAGTCTTTCTTAATAATTTAACTTCTGCATCCAAAATACAAAACCAATTCTAAGATTAAACAGTCAGTTGTAGTTGATATGACTACAACTTCAAAAAATGAAGCTCGGCCTCTCTTCCTTATCCAGCCAACATAAAGTCAATATTACACAACTTTGATCAGCATCTTGTTCCTTGTCCAACCATTGTTCTTAGTACTCAAAGACATGTTTTATTTTCAAACATTCTCATATTTCAAATGTCAGTAAAGTTTAATATTTTAATAAGAAGAATAAGATTGAAAACAACGCAGCTCAATAATTCTTTTTCTGTTTCAGTCACATTCTCGTCATTCTGCACCAAAGATATCCAATTCCTAACTACTTCCTCTTCTCTGAGCTGAAACAGAACTCCAATGATAATTCATTTCTTTTCACGCTACAGCATGCCTTTTTCACTGGGATCAGATCCGAAATCTGTTAAATAACCAGAAATAAACCAAAAAATGCTAAAAATAACAAGAAAATTCGCGTCAACAACAAAAACTACCATGTAGCCTCAGTTTAAATACGAGGTTTTGAAAGAAGAAACTTCGCAACCTTTTGTTCATCACTGAAGATTTTGGTCAAAGTTGAAATATTTGAAATTAATAAGTCTTTGAAAGAACAAAAACAATAACTTTAGTAAGGAAAGTAATCCTCTGCACTGGAGTAGCTTACAACCTTCCTTAGGCAAAAAGAAGAAAAAAAAGTAAACATATTAGGTCTCTTTGTTCTTTAGTTCTGGTTGACTCAGCTGATGTTTGTCACGTGATCAAAGTTGGTTGCCAGAAACAACAAAGCAGAGAATTTTCGAGTAAAGCATCCTCTTGCAGAGTGCCACGTTTTTGCTGCGCCGCAGATTTATCAAAATCACTGGAACCAAAGGAAAGACATTTTATTTAATAGTGTTGCTCTTCTTGAGAAAGAAGAAAGAGCATGATCTATTTACTTTTTAAAATTCGGCCGACTACCTCACTGGCCAGAGCAAGAGACTTCATGTCAGAATGATGAGATCAAAGTATGTTAAAGGTATCCACCTCTTCCTTCCATCGTTTCCTTGTTGACAGTTCAAGGAAATTAAGAAAACATTACGCCTTCTGACCCACAGTCCTTCTTGTTAAATTTCTAAACTATGACTTGGTTCAGAGGTGTAATTCTCTATTAATTTTTTCTTTTTTTTATCGGGGGGGTGGATGAAGGGCTGGGGGAGTAGGGATGAGTGATTGGTTAGTAGAGTTGGCGGCTCAAGTGTTTAAGGCTTCTCAGGCGCAATCAAATGCAACAAAAATCTGCAAGAAAATATTTTTGGGGGTTAAAAATATTGGTACTTTCCCATTCCCCCATCACCACCACCAACAACAACAATAGATTTTTAAAATATTTCCTTCACCACAGAAGCTTCTCCCCCACCACCTTGTTTCATTTTGCTTTTTTGAGAAACCAGGTCTAAATGAGATAAAACGTTTTTTAAGTGAAATGGTGGGGGGAAATGGGAAAGTACCAAAAATTTTTTTAATTGTCTGGAACCTTTTAGGAGTGAATATCAACAAATTAAACTTTAATGGGTTGTTGAGATTTTCTCCAGAAAAAAGTCCATTTCCGATAACAAGTCTAGCAGTGGAATCTAGTATTTCAGGTGATGTTGGTGGACTTTTAATAGAATATCTACAGCATACACTTCATGTAGGTGCAGTGCGGTCTGAGCCAGACGTCCCACTCACTTAAGAGAAGTGATTGGCGCATTTCACCACCTCTCCTTTCCAGGTATAGTGATTGCATGCCTCTTGTTTGGCTGGCCAGAAAACAGGCCATTGCATATGGTCTCTCCTACTTTACTGTGTCCTTAATTAAATCTTCCTGTTGGTGCCCCTGTTTCCACCTAGTTGTTGGTACTGGTGTGACCGAGTGCCCAGTGGTATAACTGGATGGGCAGACCAGGCTTGTTTCCCTTGGATAGCAGCCAGTCTAGGAGTGGACAATCTCTGATTTCAGTTATTGAGAAAGTATCAAATACTAAATGACTAGTGTTTCCGAAATTTGCTTCGCTAACTAATCAGGTTTTGGAGTCTGCTATCATAAATCCAATGTTGATTGGAAACGTTATTCATGGGTTTAATGCATGTAAAGCGTCTGGTCTAGATTTGATTCCAGTAGTTTTTTAGAATGCGTGTGCTTCTGTGGTATCTTCTTTGTTGTTCAAACGTCGGAGTCCTGTTTTCAGTCTTCATGAAGGTTTAATAATGCTCGTCCTGTGTATTCAAGAATGCAGGTGATCTATCTGATCCAGGAAAGTATCGACCTGTCAGCTTTCTTTTTGTCATCAGTAAGATGATGACATATAAACAATGTACTGGTAGAATTTGTGCAGATGCTAGATCTTTCTGGTGATGTTCAGTACGGGTTTAGAGGATCTCGATCCACTGGTAACTTTTTGACTGCAAATACAGAATATATTTGTACGTTTAGGTACAAGTCTGGTAAAGAACGTGTAAGGTTATGGATATTATGCCTTTGATAAGAAGTTACTTACTTTTTTATGGTCAGCTCAATCCAGATTCATTTCAAATTATTTTCTCCCAAATGTGATTTATGTGTTTAATTATACCGATCTGAAATATATATTTCAATGCCTTCACCTTGACTACCTGATCGAATTTTTACGATAAAAGTATACCCCGGAACATTGTAGGGAAAGACGTTGTTTTGAAAATTTTGAAAGAAGTCTGATAGCGGAGGAACGCTTTTGCAAATTCCCCTCACCTTCTGATGTAAAATGTTCATTCCTTTACTAGCTGATAACACATCCATTTCCTTTACTTGCTTAACACAACTGGCACACAACTCAATATTGCCAATTATAAGTAATAAACATAACTGAGTAAATGTTGGCTTCTCCATCTGAATGTAATAATACATTCTGTGGTGGTAGATAAACAAGAACTCTTCCTGATAATTCCTTGGATACACATAGATCTGCAACAATTCAGTAATATCTGTCTCGTAACTCTCCTTGTTATTCCAAAGGCGAAACAGAACAAGTTATTTTCGGTTAAGAATCAATGTAACAGTTCTCAACAGCGCTATCTTAAACCATGGTAACAACTGATTTTCCCATCAGTGTTTTGGTGGAAATCTGCCTAGACGGATTTGGTAAACAAACTACACTCTTAGAGTTATATGCCTCCTGATGTACAGATCCTGTATCATTTCAGTGGTGTCAGCCCACTTCAAATCCTTTTTAATTTGCTTTTCATAACAATTTCTTCTAGAATTTAAAAGAGTATAGCGTGTTTTAGTCTGAAGATTTTTACAAGACAATACCATCCAAAATATCAGATGTGTTCGCTAAATGTTTTATGAGAGGGAGGGTAATCCTTGATAGAAAGTCAAGTAGGTTTTTCCCTCTTGTCAGCTCTTCATCAAATTACTTTAGGTCAAACAGGATAAAAATATCAACCAAACTTTGTTTCACTTTTTCTTCTTATTCTGTACTATTTTGGTCAACAGTCTAGGTTTACCAGTCAATATATGGACAGTTTTAATCTCCCCAAAGCATTTTATACTTTGGGGAGATTACATGCATCATTATCCATAACCGCTTCTTGTGACTTCTTCATTTTTCTAATCATATAATGATTTACGAGTCCTTCTTTTCGTCAGGTTAACTTTAATCCAATCTATTTCTTACACTGTTCCAACTGTGGTTCTTCTACTGAGATGATTTCTGTCATACTAAAACAAAACCCTCCGTGGGAACGTCCTTCCTTTTGGGTTGGTCATCAGCCAAAGCTCAAGCACCTCAAGACCACCTGTCCTGTGTGGTTGGGCCCTATAGCCGAAGACCCGACCAAGGAGAGACCAGAGTTCTACACTTGATCTTAGCCAAAAGGCCGAGTAGCACGGTAGTATAACGAACTCAGATAAATTGTGGTTTATTCAACGACAGGTTTTCTTGAGTATTTCTAGATTCTTTTTTATTGTGGTAAGAATAACAGATATTGTCGCATTGTTCTATTGGCCTTTGATAGCAAACAGAGACAAAACGTCGAATGTTGACGTTTTTCTAAGGGGTAAAATGGTGAAGCATGATGGCAAGCAAAAAATGCAGACAAGTTGTATCAAGTGGTATAAGCACTATAAAACAAGGTTAACAATTTTGTGACTCTATCTCGGATTCTCTGGACAGCTTTATGAAAGTATTTTTGAGCTGGATACCAAACGTTACGACTAATCTTGAAAATTCTGAACTTTATGGACTCAGAGGAAACCATAAATGTAAGAGCTTTATCATGTCATGAGTCGTAAGCTTTTTCTGAGCTACGTTTCGAGAGATACTTCTCCCATCGTCAGGCTCATCGTCAGAGCCTCTTACATCTATGTTACGACTAATGTTTGAACATGGGGCTAATAATGATGTTTTCTACATATTATCAATATTAACGATGCAGTAATGTGAGACTGTACCTTTAGTTAGCTTTAGTTCATAGGCTATTCAGGCAGTCTTTTTCATTCCGATGTTGCCTCTGAATAAATGATTATTTTATTATCTTTTGTAATCACCCTTCCTTACATTGTATAAACAATTATAAATAAAACATACCTGATTACTTTCTATATTTTTCCCACCATATTTACTTGACGTTAAGTGATTTAATATTTTTAATTTATGTTATTGTTAGTTATGTATAATTATGTAATAAAATATAATATTACAATATTTGTAGTGTGGTATATATATATATATATATATATATATATATATATATAAAACTTGTTATGCTATTTAAATATTATTGATAAACCACTACCAAGAGCTCACTTGGGAAAGAATATGGTCATAAAAACTAGAAGCATAGATGTTCGAATAAAGGTTCATTTAACTTTAAATAACTTCTAAATAAAAATATGTTACAGCAGAGAGACGGAGAGAGAGAGAGAAAGACACACACACACACACACAGAGGGAGACACACAGAGAGACAGAGACAGTGAAACATCTCCTCTCTGGATAAATTGGCATGAAAATAATATGTTAAAAAACATCATATCATCCTAAAATAATTTGAGACATGTAAGCAAATGAATATGAAACGTTACCAGAAGATACAGAGGTACAAAGAAAAATGGGAAAGCGAAAAGTACTAGAAAACGATGGCCAAAATTGGAATTATCAGAACAGCAAGAAGACCAAATTTAAGACTAGCCAATTTTGCTGGTAAAAGTCAACAAACTATTACATTTTAGTTCGTTAGATTATCAAATAACTAAATAACTAATAATATTTCTACTATATTGTTTGACTAGCGAGAACAACAAACTTAATGTCTCTGCGTCAAATGTTTATCTGGTAAATCTTCACTGTTCACTGTTCCTTTCTTCGTGTAGTAGCTTGCCTCTTTCTCGCCATATGATATTTGCATTTATCATGTTCGACACTCCGCACCATTTCATTGTTGTTTTTGCTTCATCGTTTGACAGACCTAATCTTTTAAAACATATTCTAACCTTATTGTGTACTGAACCAAGTGATCCAAAACATAGCACATTTATGTTTGCCTTTATCCCGTTCTGCTCAAGTATTCTAATTAACTCTTTATACTTCTCTGTTTTTCCTATNTGCTTCATCGTTTGACAGACCTAATCTTTTAAAACATATTCTAACCTTATTGTGTACTGAACCAAGTGATCCAAAACATAGCACATTTATGTTTGCCTTTATCCCGTTCTGCTCAAGTATTCTAATTAACTCTTTATACTTCTCTGTTTTTCCTATGTACGATTGCTCCATGTACATATCAAAACAAACTGTTATTTCAATGATTTCACATTCTTGTCCATTCTCTTTCAATTCGACTATGTCTGGCTTTCTGCCGCTTATTTGTTCAATGTCATTTCGGAATGCTGGATAATAATAATAATAATAATAATAATAATAATAATAGTGATAATCATAATAAAAAAATACTAACAATAATACCCATAATTCCCTCTTGGAACTGATGTAAAAATGCATCCAGTTGCGGAGTCTCGACGTGGGAGAAGGGGGGTTGCCCTTTGCCACGACTACCTCCAGGTCAACTTTTGGCAAAGTGTAGCCCATGTCAGCCTACCCCGGGACCTTGAAGTACTGGGTTGGTATCTGCAAGAGTTTACTCTGTCTCGTGGGTTTGGGGGGACTCTTTAGCCCAGGCCGGCAAACCCTTAGTGATAGTGTCACAGTAAAAAATACCGGGGGCAGTGTAACCTAAAACTCACTAACCTCGAAAGAGTGAAACAATGAAAAGGGTGTGGGTTAGTTGAGATAGGTTCCCAGTCATTGAACAATGATTAGTATATCACAAGAATCAAATCTGGGGACTGAAGAGATAAAATGGTCGACTTAGGATGTATCGTATGGACGCGTGGAATAGGAAATCAGGAATGGAGGTGGAATTGAGGACGTTGTTGATCTGGTGTCAGATGTTGATCATGGGATTGCTTATAGGATTGGTTATTTCTCACTTTATAAAGAAGAAAAAAAGAATTTTATTGAACAATAAATGAGATTGGTAAGAAGGAAAGAAAGAGAAAGATTACCATCACTGAGAGGCGTTGAAAAAATGGAAGCTGTGTGCAGCAGTGAAAAAGGTGGACAATGTAATGGGAAAGATTTAGGTGAACAACCTTACTGAGACTAATGATCTAATATATTGTAGAGGCGTAATGGTGACAAAAATGCTTTGAAAGGAAAGCAAAAACAAAGAGAAAAGAAAAGAAGCATGGTAAAACGTAGGTTTGAAGGGCAAGTTAAAGATTTGAACAGATGTCTAGGCCAAAAGCAAGTAATACAAAGGAAACAGACAATTCAAGAACAGAAATATTTTATTGGATGCTTCGAGGGGCAAACACCAGCTTGGATGACAAAGAGCAGAACTGTTATGTTGAAGAAAGACAAGTAGAAGGGGATAAATGTAATTAACTACGGTTCCATCACATGTATACCTCTTTGTTGGAAATTACTAACACCAATATCGTCAAATAAAATTTACTCGTGTTTCGAAAGAATAATCCTCTGCCTGAGAAAACAAAAGGAATCAAAAGAAAGAGTGGAGGAACAGCAGATCAGTTGTACATAGACAAGATGATACTGAGAGAAGTTAGAATAAGGAAAGAGAACTTAGCAATTGGATGGATTGACTGTAGGAAAGCATTTGACATGGTACCACCTCCCTGAATTTTGGAGTAGTTGCATATCCTAGGAATAAAGAATACTTTAGTGAACTTCCTAAAAAAGACTGTTTAGCAAGATCAGTGGCAAGGAATTTGTGTTGAACATTGGTAATGAAGAAAGGAAAAAGGATCAAATTACAGGGGAATCAAAATGCCAGATGATACAGTTACAAAGAACAAGAAAGCTCTTGACTATGCACAAAGGAACCCAGGGAGTAATATGTTGATACATTATACATACCGAAGAAAGAAGGTGGAAGAGGAGTCGTGAGAGTTGAAGATATTGTAATCTTTCCATAACTGGGCTAAAAAGATAAATCGAAGATAGCAAGGAGAATCTGTTTGTTGCAGCTAGATGTGATGCTGAGAATAAGGATGCTTAAACAGAAGTAAGTTTAAGAGATGGAAAAGAAAAGAAAGGAAAACAAACTGGAAAGAGAAAGTGAAGAATGGCAAATCATCAGACAAAGTGAGGATGTGGCAGATAAATTTCAATGGTTGAGGCTGGAAGAAGAAGTGCTGCAGAGAGAAACCGATACCCTCATTATGGCAGCACAAGAACAGGCAATGAGAACAAATTAAGTAAAAGCAACAATTGATGACACAACAAGATAGTAAATGTAGGGTGTGTGGTAAAGCAGATGAAGGGATCAATCATGTCTTAAGTGAATGTTGTAAAATGGCATAAAAGGAACATAAACGCAGGCATGATTGGGTAGGGAAAAAGATACATTGGGCGGTATTCAGGAAATACTGTCTTGAAACGAAAGAAAAATGGTATGAACATGAACCGCAAGCTGTATGCAAAAACGAAGGATGTAAGGTCTTGTAGGACTTTTCAATACAAACAGACCATGTTGTTGAAGCAAGAAGACCCGATATGATTATAGCAGACATGAAAAACAACAAATGCTAGACTGATGTTTCATACGATACCAGGATTGATGAAAAAGAAAGAGAAAAAATATTGAAATACCAAGACTTACCAAGGGAACTGAAAAAGCTGTGGAACAAAAAAGTGGAAATATTCCCAGTTATAACTGGAGTGGTAGGAACAATTTACTGGCACAATCAAACCCATCTCCTCCCTCATTAAAAAAGCAATTATAGAAAATTAACATAACTATATTTATGCATTTGGAAGTTATTGCTTTTAATAATATTAGTGATAAAATTTCACTTTATTGCAAAATGTTTGTTTTATGTGTCAATATTTTGACTTTGACTACATACGTCGAAGATAATCACTTAATTTTTCTGAATTAAAACAATTACCCAGTTAGTCTACTAATAGGAAATTAGCGCATTAGCAATATCTAACTATATACAAAATTTCATTGCAATATCTTGAGAGCCCAATTGGCGCGACCAATCTTACTGCTGAATCAACCATTACACAGTTGTGGCTGAGGTATGGAATAGAACATAGATTTTTGCATGCGGAACGGTTAGCTATGTACAGACGTTGGCAGAATATAGGCCTGCTGGTGAGCAAAGCGAGCAGGCAGGATAACAATAATAACAACAACAATAATAATAATAGCTACTACTACTACTACTACTAATAATAATAATAATAATAATAATAATAATTACTTATAGACGATCTGAAAACGAGTCAGGTAAACTTCTTACAATCCATCTAATGAATGCGGATACTATTCCCGAAATCACAGATAAAGTGTATGCTATGGGGAAAGCTGTTAACAAAGTAATGGGAGTAGGACAGAAAGATCGAAGAGGAAGTAGACCAAAGAAGAATAATGGTAGAGGAAACAGGAGAGAAATAAACGTATCAGTGAAATGAAGGAACTTAGACAGGGAATTGTGACAATAAGCAACGAATCGCATAGAAGAAAGCTCAGAAGGACAGCTTCAAGAAAAGAAAGAGAGAGTCATCATCCAAAATCTTAAAAACAAACTGAATGATCCTAGCTTGGAATCAAACAAGCTGAGAACAGTGAAGGAGGAATGGTTGGATAAGCTTATATACAAGAAAGTTTAAGATGAAAAGATATACCGAGCAAAGAGCAAGAGTCCAAGATAACATTATGCATCAGCGAGATCTAAAGAGTTTCTTTCAGACGTTCGAGGGGGCTGATATCAGAGAAGGCATAATGCCAGATATGGAGAGGTTTGTGAAATTCTGGGGAGGCATCTGGGAGAGAAACGAGAGCACACCAAATATACCAGGGACGAAAGAAGTGAAACGAGAGCTCAGAGACAAAGTACGTGTGATAGAAGACTTCAAAATTGAGTTGAAAACCCTTAAAAATATGTAAAGAAGAGAAAGACTTGGATAGCCCCCGGAATCTATGGGGTACAGAATTACTGGTGTAAGAATTTTAAACCCGCTCAAAAAGCAATGGTCAACTCATTTGAAATGATGACGATCGATAACAACCTGATACCAATGTGGTGGCCTAAAGGGAGGGCTGTCCTGTTACCTAAAACCAAAAATTGCAGTGATGAAAAGAATTACCGACCGATCACGTGTTTGAATACCTCGTATAAACTATTGAAAGGTATCATTGCAAAGTACATGAGAAACCTACGGTGGTGAATGAAATCTGGAATGAATGTCAACGTGCAGTGGCGGAAGGTGAATTGCGAACGGTTGATCAACTTATTGTTGATAGATGTATAATGGAAGAAGTCAAACAATCTCACACAAACCTTGCTGTTGCCTTTTATGATTATAAGAAAACCATATGACAAAGTTCATCACGACTGAATGATACGAGTTTATGAATGGATAGAAATTTCAAAGCTAATTATCCGACTTATTGAGCAGCTTATGAGTATGTGGACTACGCGATTGGAGATATGATTTCGTGCGGTTTCTTTCAAAGAGACAGCTACTCACCAGTTGGATTTTGCATTACTGAAATACCTTTGTGTAAATTACTACAACGAAACGTTGAGCAAGTAGAAATAAAGACCAAGGCAGTATTTGAAAGAGTCAAGGAGGAAGTAACCAAAAGAGTCAAAATGTTGGTGAACACAGAATTGAATAATGTGAACCTGATTGCTGCAATAAATGCAAAAGTGATGCTGATCACAGCATATCCAATGAATGCCTGCAAATTCAACAATGGAAAACTCAACCAAATTGATCAGGTGATAAAGAAAGAATTACGTGCAAAGAATGTATTGGGAAGACAGGCAAGTGAGAGACTTTATCTGAAAAGAGAGAAAGGTGGAAGAGGACTAAAGTCAATGAAGGATGTGTACAGAGAGACGACATTGCGTGTAGCGTGCTATATGCTAAAGTCAAAGAACCAATGGATAAAGGTAGCCTGGAGAAGGGAACAACTGAAAGAAGAAAATGTTATCATTGCAGAGTCCTTGACCATTATGTAAGAAGTTGGAGTGAGGTTGAGATTTGAGGGTGAAATTGTATGATTGTGTAATGAATTAGTCGAGGCAGAATAGAAACCAACATGGAAAAAAATCAAAGAAACGTTGAAGAAAGGTGTAGAAAGAAGACAAATCGAACTGTACAAGACGAAAGAACACAAACCAAGATGTTTGGGTACCAAGAACGAGAATGCCACCTGTGGTTTAAACAGAATTTACACCCACGCAAGACATCAGCAATAATGGATATGTTGGAGCAAATGGTAGAGATCAGGTCATGGAACATGGCAAGAGGTTTGATGGAAGACGGAAGATGTCGAGTGTTTTACGCACAGGATGAAATGGTGGAACACTTAGCTGCAGGTTGAAAGGTTTTAGCAAACAGTGAATATCTGTCAAGATACAACCGAGCTTTGATGATTTTGGCAGTTTTTTGGGCGAAAGAGTACAATCTCATTGGGAAGGATGCGGCGTGTTATAAGGAGAGATTGGAACGAGTAACAGGGATTAGAAAATGAGAAAACCAAATGTGTTTGGGACTTTGAATTCCGTCCTCGAAAAACAACGACCGAGAGGAGACCAGATTTGACTCTTGAAGACAAGGAAAGAAAAACTATCTGGGTATGTGATATGGCCTTCCTTCAATAACATGGTAACGGTGGTACCAATAATAATTGGAGCCCTCGGTGGGTGGCTTGAAGAAAACGATAAGTGAACTTATGAAATTGTTTACGAAAAGAGAATTAGTTATTAGAACTGTATCGGAGATGCAAAAGACAATACTAATGGACAGTGAGTCTATTATACGAAAAGTCATGTCGGGACTTATCCAAGGAGAAGAAATTTGATTAGGTTATAAACTAACAAAATTTAATCGTTTTTTAATACTTGGGCTCATTTTTAGCTATTTTATTCAAAAAATAATAAAATTGCCAAGAGATACTTAAAAGAGTTTGTTTTCGTGATGGAATCTAATAAATACTCTTGGAAGCACAAATCGGGACGAAAAGCTCTTTTCATAGAGCTTCTAATCGAAACGGACTTCTATTGACTGACTTTGAAGAATATCACAATTTCATGATTGGTAACCTGTCTTTCTGTAACCCAAGAAAGAAACTATCGACTTTTATATCACCTAATGGACGTTTGTCACAAATTTACTTCGTTCTTTTTCGTAAGAGATGGCGAAAGAGCGTTCAAAATTGCCAGGCTTTTTTAACTTCAAACCTTATTGGAAGTAATCAAATAATAGTTATCACATTTATCAAATTCATTTCATGCTGCTCAAGGATTTCTTTACCTAAAAAGTTATACTGGCAACCATTGTACAATAATGAGCAACTCTCAGCAGAGATCGACAACAAAATCTATAGCAGGGTTGAAGGACTATTGAAGAACAAAACAAGATTTTTCTTCCTCAAAATAATAAACCCATCATGGCCTGCTATAAGCAAGTCTGTCAACTAGTCGACTGCCAAATCAAGCTATTGGCTAAATAGTTAAGGATGCATGGACGGCTATCCAACAGAAGAATCAGTCCCTCGTCTAAAGGAGCAGGAAGCAGAGTATGAAACATGAAAGAAACTGGGATTCATTATCAATCTGTCAGAAAACAACAGGGTAAATGTAGCGTTTACGCTCATCTTGAATTTCTTTTTCCGGTTTTTATTTGTTTGCTGCACTGATAATGCTCCTTCTTGTGTTGGGAGAAATGAGTGAAAACAGCTAGAAGTTGGCACTCAAACACTGTTGGAGTAGCAATATTAGCAGTAGAAAGCCTTAAACAGGCAAAACACCACCAATTTTAATAGCGATACGCCGTTCTATCCTCCATCGGAATACAATTCTCCGAAATAAAAAAGTGGAGACAGATTAAGTTCTTGTCAAGCAAGTTGATTTGCAAAGTTTCCATGGCTTCATTATGATTTGAAAATGTTCTTTTTCATTTGACTTACTTTCAACCAGAAATACATTTTTTTGGTACTTGGTTGTTATCCCCCTTCCTTTTCCCCCCCCCACAAAGA
>RDPX01000120.1:1102047-1114040 GCA_003991215.1 Morbakka virulenta
CCCCCCCCCCAAGATCAAAAGTGTCACACTGAAACAATACTCAATTACACACTGAATTACAAAATATGTAACACCAGCGGGATATGTTTGTTTATTTAACTGTGCGAAACATCGTGTTTCTGGTGTCTTTTATGGTAATTTACTATCCCATTCAATGCGGAAAGATCTTCACAGAATTCAAGATAATTCATAATAAAGATCATCGTTCATCGTTGAAGTAACAACGTCGTATACTGTAAAGTGAGAATGAATTTGTTAACTCTGTCGAATATTGTCCACGACAAACAATCCAGTGTCACATTTTTGCAACAAAGAGGAATTTTGCAGTCTTTTCTTTGTTGATCCTCAAACTGGAGCGCACACACAAAACGTGGAAAGATCTTGGAAATCAGCAAAGGAACGTAATAAACGACATAATGGCACACACCGTCACATGTTGGATTCATATTTGTGCGAATGGATGTGGAGACAAAGACATCGGAATGCGGACATGTTTGAAGTTATATTGGCTAATATTGCAGCATATTGGCCACCCCAGTAAAATATAAATAAATGAAGTGCGTTGACCTCTTATGGATGTGGTGGAAAAACAATTTCACGCTGAACTTATTTCATACCTTGGCAAAGTTGCATTAAATTTCATCCCCATAACCCCCCGCAAATCTCCTTCTCTCCTTGTTGCACTATCATGAAATGATTTGAATGCATCCCAAACTTTGACGAAAACAAATTGGTACTTGTTTGTTATCCCCTCTTTGGACTGCCTTTGAGTCATCTCCCTTGAAATCAATTATTTTCAGCCTTTGAAATCTGCGTGATGTTGTGGGTACTATGGGTGAGATATATCTTGCTGGTGAAATATTCAACCAAGCGAGATTAAGATGCTGGGAAGTACAGCGGAAAACATAGAAGGAGATTGTGACGTGTTCTTAACATCCGGTAGCCAAAAAGCTGGATATAATTTGCCTGGTAAGATGAATAGTCAGAGCAAAATATACGATTATTGACAAGTACGGGAGCTTTCTGGAAGTGAGAGCAAGATTTGGAAGAAAATCAGGATTTTGAAACAAGGTCACGCGTTGTTGGGTGTAAAACCTAATTGAAGTTGCTCAGGTTTTCTTTCGGTTTGCATTGGAGTCACGGTTTGTACGCACCTGTAAATAATTTCTCAAAACCATTGCAACAGGACGTGTTGTCTACCATAAAATAAAAAGAATTTGACCATATAATCGTTTAAACTTTGGAAAACATAAGGAACGACCGTAATTTTAGCCTACCCTAAAACAAGATAAAATTTTTAGCTTCCAAGTTGGAACCATTTTAACCACCAGCACTTACAAGAAAGCATAGAAGACCCAACTACTCAATATTTCAAAACGTTAGAGGAAACGAAAGGCAACAGAAACGACCATTCCAAACCAATTTGCTACGAAACCTTTCATTCTGTTGTCTCTGGTATCAAAGACGAATTCGATCAACCAACATTAAAGCTATATATTTGCCAAAGCAGAGCAGTTGTTTTTGACAGCTGTAGCGATGAAGGATGCAGATATTGAGGTGAAATTGTGGAAACCTATTTCAAGTGTGATTATGAAGCAGAATCACTCAAAGCAGAACTTCAACTGTTTTCAACGACCTTTCAACGACCTTAGATCCCAAGGCCCCGCCCCCCAATTTGGAGAAGTGGTTAAAGTGTTGCAGTCATTCTCACGACAGAAACGCTTGCTGATTAGATATTGCGCTACCATCATCAGAATCGTTTTGACTGCAAATGGTACTTCTTCCACAGCTGAAAGGTCATTCTCGTTGTTGAGAAGGATAAAAACGTGGTTGCAAAAATCACCATCAGGTTCCTTCGAGTCGGCGTCGACTCCTGGTGACATTATGCACTGTCTGCCTCCACTTCAATCTGTCTCGTACGTCATCTTTCAGCAGTGCCAGATTTCTGCCCATGGGTTCACTCACACCATTTATCTATCTTTGTCGTGGCCTACCTCTTTTCATTTCTCTCTCGTATATTGATAACATAAGATCCTTTTCCAAACATCCATCTTTCCTCATTATATGTCCGACGTATCTTAGCCTTTGCTTTACTATCCGTCCTTCCAGAGTTAATTCTCTCTCAATTACAGACTTATTGGTTTCCTTTTTTGTCCACGGAGTCTATAACACTTTTCTCCAACACCACGGTTCAAATGCATCTATGCGTCTCCTGTATTGCTTTTCGATCGTTTAACTTTCACATCCGTACATGGCTATGGAAAATATCATAGTTTCGACTTATGCAGATTTGACAATGCAGCCCTTGCCATATGATGCCATATCATATGATGCATATGATATCATATGATATCATATGGTGACATATGATGCCATATCATATGATGACATATGATGATATATCGAGAGCNTAGCCTTTGCTTTACTATCCGTCCTTCCAGAGTTAATTCTCTCTAAATTACAGACTTATTGGTTTCCTTTTTTGTCCACGGAGTCTATAACACTTTTCTCCAACACCACGGTTCAAATGCATCTATGCGTCTCCTGTATTGCTTTTCGATCGTTTAACTTTCACATCCGTACATGGCTATGGAAAATATCATAGTTTCGACTTATGCAGATTTGACAATGCAGCCCTTGCCATATGATGCCATATCATATGATGCATATGATATCATATGATATCATATGGTGACATATGATGCCATATCATATGATGACATATGATGATATATCGAGAGCAAAGCCATATGCCTTGATATGTCATTGCTCTCGATATGTCTTCCTTGATATGCCATATCCAGTCTTCTTCTGATATCTTCAGATGGTCCTCCTTCTTCATTTATCAAACGTCCTAGAAAATTGAATGGTTGTACAACCTCGATCTTCTCTCCGTCAATCGTGAAATCTTTCAATCTGTCCATTGTCATTATTTTTGTCTTTTTAATGCTCAGATAAAGGCCAGCCTGTGCACTTGCTACCTTTACTTTTATCAGTAAGCATCGAAAGTCTTCTACATCTTCTGCCATGAGAATGGTATCATCTGCATACCGTAGATTGTTTATAGTTCTTCCAGCAATCTTTACTCCAAATTGTTCTTCTTTTAGGCATGTCGAACTCATAATGGCCTCTGCATATAGGTTAAAGAGGTAAGGAGATAAGATACAGCCCTATCTCACTCCTTTGCCAATGCTGAACCAATCAGTGTCTCCTTGGTTTGTTCTTACTGTTGCCTCTTGACTATCATACAAATTCCTCATGAGCAGTATCAGATGTTCAGGAACTCCCATATGTTGTAGCACATTTCAGAGTCGATGATGATCAATGCAATCAAAGGGCTTGCTGTAATCAATGAAGCAAAAATTAAATTTTTTTCTGGTACTCTCTTGCAGTTTCCATTAGCCATCTCACATTTGCGATGTAGTCACCTGTTCCTCTTCCCCTCCTAAAACCTGCCTGCTCCTCCGATTTCTCTCTCTCCGTGTAAGGTTTCATTCGTCTTTGAATAATTCTTAGCAAAACCTTGCTGCAATGGCAAATAAGTGCTGTTGTCCTGTTATTCGCGTACTCCATGATGTCCTTTCTTGGATAGTGGTATATAAACTGAGCATTTCCAGTCTTTTGGCCATCCAAACGTCTTCCAGATTTCTTGGCAAAGCCTCGTCAGTTGCATCAAAGCAATCTTACCTGCTGCATTAATGAGCTCAATCGGAATTTTGTCTATATCTGGTGACTTTCGATTTGGTATTGACTTAAGAGCTGCTTGTACTTCTTCAAAGGTCACTTCTGGCTCCGGTGTGAAATCTTTGGGGACGTAACTGTCCTTTAGTGTAGGATCGCGACGATTTAACTCGTGAGTGTATTCTTTCCACCTATTTTTAATTTCTTTTCCATCTGTAAGAACCTTCCCTTCCTTGGATTTAATAACCCCAAGCCTAGCATTGAATTTACCAGACAACGACTTTACTTTCTTGAAAAGTTCGCGGGAATTGCCTGTCGTGTTATGCGTTTCCAACATTTTACATTCTTTGGAAAAGTATGCATTTTTGTCTCTTCTAACAAGTTGCTTGAAACGTTGGTTCATCAGTTTATACTTATCCGTGTCGTGCTCATTCTTTGCTTTTCTTCTATCACGAGGTTCCTTCGAGTCGGCGTCGACTCCTGGTGACATTATGCACTGTCTGCCTCCACTTCACTCTGTCTCGCAAGCAATTCTCATTGCTTCTTCTGACAACCATTTGGATCTTTTTTTGGAGACCTTGCTACTGGAAAAGTTTCTTTCGATGACTCTCTAATAATCACTTTCATGTCTCCCCACAGCTTGTTCGCAGGTTCATCATGAGAGAGTAACTGAAATCTATTGGATACAGCGACCGAATATTTATCTGAGGGGTTGTCCAGATCATACTTCTTCTGTACTGTTGGCTGGCTTTTGATTTTGTTCAACTTCACTTTGATCTGCGCTATGAGTAGTTCGTGGTCAGTTCCGTAGTCAGCACCAGAAAGAGTCTTGATGTTTTGTACCATACTTCTCCATCTTTGTTGGCATATGATGAAGTCAATCTGATTTCGATAAGTTCCTCCAGGCGATGTCCATGTGTAAAGTCTATGATTAGGCTGCTGAAAACATATATTCATGATAGTTAGATTAAAATCTGTGCAGAATTGAATTAGTTTGCTTCCTGCGTCGTTCTGTATCCCTAGACCATGTTTTCTAGTGACATTGGCTGTCGGCACCCTTTCTACTTTGGCATTAAAATCGGCTATCAACATGATAACGTCTTTTTTTGGTGTGTCGTTAATCGTCTCTTCTAAAGTGTGGTAAAAGTCATCTATCTCATCTTCCTCTGCTCCTGACGTTGGACAATCAACTTGTATCACTGTCAGATTCATTGGTTGGCCTTTAATGCGCATAGAGATCAATCTGTCCGAGATTGGGTTAAAATCAATCGCACATTTTTCTAGGTATCCAGGGACGATAAAAGCTACTCCATTCTTCTTTTGTGATTCATGTCCTGAATAATATACTACATGTTTATCAGAAGAAAAACTAGCTTTACCTGTCCACTTTAATTCACTTAAACCTAAGATTGATATCCTAATCCGATCCATCTCCGATTTTACAATTTCAAGCTTACCACTGGACACACTACGGACGTTAATAATAGTTGATAATAGTAGTTATCGCTCAGTCGTTGTCTTATGAGATCATCCGCCTGACCGAAATGCTTTCAGGCCGTGGGTCCATTGAATGAAAAAGACTCCTCCGCCCTGATCGCATCCATTATCCTGCTGCCGATGACTTCGCCTTAAACCCGTGGTAGGCGTAGCATTTGCGAAAGTACCTAAACGCCGCTGGTTTACTGTCAGTCGCTTATAGGATTTACCGTAACCCAGGTAGGGGGCAGAACGGGTACTAGACCTTTGCCATATGTCACCCGTGAGATACCAATGGTTCAAGATACTCTCATCCTGTCCTCTAGATTTTAAGTCTCCACTGGCTGATGCAGTTTATTGTCTTACCCAGGACATAAAAATGCGAAACTTTAATGGACCAAAAAGATAATTCTTTAGTGAATCTCTATGGCATTTGCCATTCTTGACAAACTATCACTTATTGACGTGGCAAATAAACTTGTGAAGCAGCACACACATAAAAAACACATATTTGGTTGTTTCACCGTGAAAGACATGTAGATTTAAAGATCTATTATCCATTTTGTCTTTAAACTCATACTTTTTCTGACTTTTCCATCGTTCTGAAAAAAGGCTGTAGAAGTATGTATTGTGATTTTGTTTCTGCTTATCTGTATATTTTAGGAATAAGGAATTTACAGAAAGCTCTTCATTTTTACTAATTTTCTTCGTCCTCCTCTTCCCATAAAAGCAATGTACCTCTATCTCTGAATAGTCATCATTTGTGACATTGGCTAACAAAGTTGGCACTGACCTGTTCCCATCAAAACCAAAATGAACAAAAGACCTTCCGCAAGTAGCTGTGGCTTGCAAAGCTACCTTAACTGTTTCTATTCAAATTACACAAAAAGCTCAATCAGTATGAGGAACACATTTGATAAACATGAAGACCAACACACCAATTGAACCTTTGAGAGTTTTGAGTTTCCCACTGGTCCAACTACTATTAAAAATGCATGGAATCGCGTTAAGTCGTTGTCAGGCAAAAAGTCAAATAATGGTATACACACAGAAGATGACGATCACTTAAAACTCTGGGGAGACCATTGCAAAAACCTTAATGCAGACCAAAATATCTCCGAGGAAAGTGAAACTACAATTCAAAGACATTAACGTCTTAGCGGGCCTTAACACAAACATTCCAATTGGTTTACCCACTCTGGTAGAAACTGAGGCTGCTGTTAGAGTTTTAAAGAATGGTAAAACGCCATGTCTAGATGGCCTCCTACCCAAAGCCTGAATCCTACTGAAAGCTAGAAAACAGATAAGAATGTTTGCAATGAAAGATACTTTGGCAATAGGACCATTGAGAGGGGGTTTCTCCGGTTTAGTATCAGCACCAGAAATAGGTGACACTCGGTTACCTAACAATTACAGGGGCATCATTCAGTCTCAGATGGCATAAAAATTATGACTGATGCTTACTAAATACACTTCATCCTGCAATTAATAAAGTTATTCAAACTAACCAAAAAGGTTTTCGTGACGGTCGTTCTACTACCTCACACATCCTTGTTTTTTCCCTTCTCATTGAAGTGCTTCGAAACTTTGACCAAAAAGCCGTTATTGTATTCATGGTTTTCAAAAAATCTTTTGATTCTGTTGTTCGAGAGAAAGTGTACCACCTTCTAATTGGATACGGTATCCCAAAGAAAATTGTGGATGCTATAAAGATCATGCACCAGGACACCTCTGCTAAAATTATCACCCCTGAAGGAAATAAGAGAAGCTTTTGATATTAGCACTGGTGTCCTCCAAGGTCACCCAATTGCTCCTTTCTTATTTATTATGACTTAGACTATGCTCGGAGATTAGCAATAAGTAAAAACTATGGGTTTTCACATTACTTATTGCTTTACGTCTACTCTTTCCGGGAAACTATATAAAATATAAAATATGCTGATCACAAGCCCAAGACCTCTGTTACCAACATGGCTATTTTTCTGTCTGTCTCTTCTTTCAAATTCTGAAACACTTCTTCTGTGTCTCTTGTCTCGAGTCGTGTGAAATTTGTTTGTGATGTAAAGAGTTTCTCGTGTTTTTTATTTTGTCAAATTAGCAGCATTTAACATCTAGCTGTTTGGAGTTTATTCCTAATACTATAAATATTTCTGTTCTTTCCTTCAATCTAGGTATTTTTATAGTCTTGTTGGTAAAAATAAAAGTAGTTATTTATTGGAAAGAAACCACGCTCTCTTAACAAACTGAAGATGTGAAAGGAAAAAAAAAAGTTACTCCATCCAAGTACCCGATGACCTATTCCGCTCTTCGCTGTTTCTTTTTCTTGGGTGGTTCCAGCTCTTCGTTTATGTTTGGCCTGATTTGCCCTGAAACCTGTGTTTTATCTTAGTGTTTATCCTACCGTTTCTGGTAGACCCAACATGTCGCTGTAACTAAGTATTCAATAGGTAAGACATTACAAGAGAGGGAAAGGATGGTTACTAGTGATTAATATATTTAAGAATAATGAAGTGATTAGCTACAAAAGTCAAGATGAGTCACACAAAATTTGAAATGAAGAGCTGAAAAAATTTACCAGTGTAGTTAAACCAGTGAGTATTTCGTAGTTAAACGAGAAACCCATTTGCCCTCCTTAAAAAGATACTCTTAAATGGCTAGCTGTTTTGTAAAACAAAGATATTAAAATCTTTCGATCGAACAAGCGTTGTCAACAACATGATTAACCAGCTCATAAGTCCTAGCTTCTCTTGGAACTCCTGATCTGAGATTACACTGGCCTGTGAAGGTTTAAAGGTCAAGCATGTGATAGTTGATTCTAGAGGTGTTTGCTATCCAAAATCCGAAAATCATACTCATTTTGTCTAATCAGGTTAAGTTATTGAGATGCGAGGTTGAAAAATAATTGTTATGAACGCTCTTTAATGCTATTTATCACCTTTAAGTTTGGATTTAGTGCTTCATAAAAAGCATCCATTTTGTCTAACAAACGTCAGAAAACAAAGATTATACATTACGCAAAAGCTAATCATGGATGAAGGGACTTTTAGTGTCTTTCTCCTGTTTTAAGTAGCCAAGTCTCGTTTCAAACACCAACAGTAGTCCACAAGGTTTAAATCCCACAGGTCTTGGCAGTGTTCTTCCATGACATTATATCCTGGTGGAAATGCTCTTCCTGTTTCTAACTTAAGTCTCCACAGTTCTGAGGTAAAATAGTCTGAGTGGAACCGTAGAAAGTGCATTTTGACTGACATAAGAACCCATAACTTTTGAAAGTTCTTCAGGAGTTCGTCGACTTCCTCGTCTGCTGCACATCGGTTGTTTCNCTTGTTGGTAAAAATAAAAGTAGTTATTTATTGGAAAGAAACCACGCTCTCTTAACAAACTGAAGATGTGAAAGGAAAAAAAAAAGTTACTCCATCCAAGTACCCGATGACCTATTCCGCTCTTCGCTGTTTCTTTTTCTTGGGTGGTTCCAGCTCTTGGTTTATGTTTGGCCTGATTTGCCCTGAAACCTGTGTTTTATCTTAGTGTTTATCCTACCGTTTCTGGTAGACCCAACATGTCGCTGTAACTAAGTATTCAATAGGTAAGACATTACAAGAGAGGGAAAGGATGGTTACTAGTGATTAATATATTTAAGAATAATGAAGTGATTAGCTACAAAAGTCAAGATGAGTCACACAAAATTTGAAATGAAGAGCTGAAAAAATTTACCAGTGTAGTTAAACCAGTGAGTATTTCGTAGTTAAACGAGAAACCCATTTGCCCTCCTTAAAAAGATACTCTTAAATGGCTAGCTGTTTTGTAAAACAAAGATATTAAAATCTTTCGATCGAACAAGCGTTGTCAACAACATGATTAACCAGCTCATAAGTCCTAGCTTCTCTTGGAACTCCTGATCTGAGATTACACTGGCCTGTGAAGGTTTAAAGGTCAAGCATGTGATAGTTGATTCTAGAGGTGTTTGCTATCCAAAATCCGAAAATCATACTCATTTTGTCTAATCAGGTTAAGTTATTGAGATGCGAGGTTGAAAAATAATTGTTATGAACGCTCTTTATCACCTTTAAGTTTGGATTTAGTGCTTCATAAAAAGCATCCATTTTGTCTAACAAACGTCAGAAAACAAAGATTATACATTACGCAAAAGCTAATCATAGATGAAGGGACTTTTAGTGTCTTTCTCCTGTTTTAAGTAGCCACGTCTCGTTTCAAACACCAACAGTAGTCCATAAGGTTTAAATCCCACAGGTCTTGGCAGTGTTCTTCCATGACATTATATCCTGGTGGAAATGCTCTTCCTGTTTCTAACTTAAGTCTCCACAGTTCTGAGGTAAAATAGTCTGAGTGGAACCGTAGAAAGTGCATTTTGACTGACATAAGAACCCATAACTTTTGAAAGTTCTTCAGGAGTTCGTCGACTTCCTCGTCTGCTGCACATCGGTTGTTTCCAAGAAAGGTTTAATTACTGACTAGCAAATCCAAGCAGACTTAGCTGCACTCAGCACATCATGAGTTTCCCGCATCTGAGGCTCATTAGAAATGCCAGCCGTAAGCTCTTTAAAGCTTATCTGAGGAAACTTCGGCAAAGAAACTCCTCTGCCCTCCCCATCCGTTGGCTTTACAAATTTCTTCATAATTCCCAGTTTGATATTTAAGGGTGGAAGTAATATATTGTTTGATTCAATAAGAGGGCGAGACTGAAAGTTGTGAAAACCCGGTACCAACCCTTGTCTTGGCGGCCATTCTTGCCCGATGTGTTGATCTTCACCCTGACTGTCCCACAAACACTGTAAGCATGGATTCTTTGTGTATCCACCCTGTACACCTAAAACCAATTCAAACTGTCGTGGGTTTCTTTCATTAGCACAGAATGACCAATTGGAATCGAAGAGTATTTATTTCCATTATGGAGAACAAACTCTAGACTTCTGCAGGGCAAATCGAAAAAGTCTCCATTCCGTAGTAACATAGGCCATCGCCATTGATTTTATCAAATCAGCAATCTTGCTGACATACACCAAGACCAGAATTACAGAATCAAACTGTATACAATTTGTTCCTTCCATTCAAAGGTTTTAAAAAATGGGTAGTAAATATCGTAGGTGCCAAAATCGACGCTGCATCTAGTTTCTCGTTTGTGGATACAGAGAAAATGATAGATTGATGAATATATGTTGATGCTATTTCATTTGTTAACAATAAACTCTTTGAAATAAACGGTTTATAGTAATAAAAAAAATCTGTACAGAGCTGCTAGACAAATCTCAGCTAATGGGTTTACAGATTTAAAACCAAAGAAAAGCACAAATATTGTACAAAACCGCTTAACGTTTGTATAAAATTGATACTGAAATTTCAAATCACATCAGACCGTCCAAGCTTAACGAATGTTATTGTGGAGGATTTTTATTCGTTTTTGCTCTTCAGAATGGACAAAACCTTTCAGATGCACGATAAAAGGATTTACTTGTTTTTCAAAATTTCATCCTCGAGTCCACGAACCATCAATTTGAAACATCCAAGTTTTGGTATTTGTCATACTTTGAAACAATTAAATTGTCCATCCGATGTTACAGAATCGTCCTTTTTAACAGAGTACACACAAGATCCATGCAACAAGCAACGCGACAAGAAAACTAACGACACGCAACCTTTTCTCTTGGTGCGAGGTCACACACGTGACAGATTCTGGAAGAAAAAACATTCATGTAATAATCGAAGCGAGTGTCAAAATAGCTAACTCGAACGAGTTTGCAATAGCAACAAAAAAGCTCGGTCTTTGTAATACATACACACACAAAGACAATTGTAACGAATGACAAGTATGATGAAGTGCTTGAAAAACGTATCTGCAATGGTTGAGAATTCAAATCAATGCCATTTTCACAGAATGAGAACTTAGTTTTTAAGTTAAGATCTCATCCAAACGAACAAGGCGAAATAATTTGAAAACTTAAAAGGAAGAAAAATAACTTAAAATATCATACTCAACTGGTCTTCAACATGTGGCTTACAATTTCAAATGTATTTGCTTTATCAGGTGACTTAGGCACTCTTAAAAAGTTCTTCACACACATCTCTTTGGTAACTTGATCCAATACTCGAGTGCTTCAATCTTGCCTGAAGTAAACACTGCTGTATTTATTGGTTAAAACCTTAAATCTATGCGCTCAGGGTGTTCTTTTTTCTTATACTTACTTTATTTAGTGTTCTGTGCACGAAAATGGCAACCTTGTCAGAACAAGGAATATGTCGGGCGCCAAGGTTGGCAAGGAGAGCAAGAATGCAGGAGCCACGGTAGCTTCTCAGAAAACAAGCCCAACAAACAAAACCCTGGGTCACACGAATGCCTTGTTAATTGTTATCATCGCATGTTTAAAAAGAATAGTAAGTGCTTCAAACCGTCTCATTTAACGCCTACCAGAAGCTTCATGAACGGTGTTAAGGTAATCCCAGCCACACCAAAAAAGATGAGACTGAGCAGCAGTCACTTTAACCTTTGCTGATGCGCAGCAACGTGCAGACCACAGCGCAATGATCATGTAGTTGTTATTGTACTAGCGATCATACCTTCAGCACTACTAATTTCCAACCATAATTATGTGTGGAGCTAGAGGAGCCGTGGCTTAATGGTTAGTGCACTGCACAGTAACCAAGAGTTCCGGGTTCGATTCCCCGAGCTGTCGAGGAGAATTTGGAACTTTGCGAAAAGAAAAAGCCATCGGTTGGCGTCAGGAAGGGCATCCGGCCAAGAAATTCCTCACTGCCAAATCAAAGTCCCTGTGAAGGGCACCGTCTGAGCCCCAATTGCTGGGGAAAAATGACGTTAAAAA
>RDPX01000120.1:1114722-1148723 GCA_003991215.1 Morbakka virulenta
TAAAAAAAAAAAAAAAAAAAAAAAAAAAAAAATTGTGTGGAGCTGTGTGAATAAAGTGCCAAATTGGTGTAATCATTACAAACAAGGGAAAAACACTCGTTAAAATTAGTATTGTTACCACTACTAAGACGAAACTCGCTCTCAATCTGTAAAAAAGGACAAAGGAAACAAAAAGTAAGGACACAATTGTTACACTGGTGTCATAGTATGAACAGGAAAATCTTTTAAAAGGCACTTTGCACTGATTAACAACTAACCTCTCCCTACATAACTACCGTGCCGTTATTGACTATCAAAGCAAATGAATTACAAAAGTCTACTTAAGCAAAAGTCAAATAACGACAAGAGGCAAGTGGTAGCGTCTTCAAATTCTTGTAGAAAAATGGCAATCGTTGCAATCACTGAAAAAAATACATTACAACGAGATGAATCTTAAGACTATTGGTGGCTATTACTTAAGTGCATGCGCTTTTCAATAACGGAAATGAAACTATTTAAATTTTGACTGACCTGCCAGTATAATGGATTGGATACAGGTCTTAGCTTTCAGTGTGCCAAACATTGCTTCAATGAATAAATAAAATCTCTCTTCTAATCTTTGTAAAGGCTATACTCAAATCAACACCTTGGATATCCATGGGAGCTAAAATAATTTCATGGGTGCACGATTCGGTTCCTTCCACTGAAAAACCAAGTACTGAATATTATCAACAACAAAATTCACGTTATTCTGGTGGCCAAAACAGAAAATACTGGTTTGTGTAATTTAAAAAAAAAACACGACAAGCTATTGAGGCCTACGATTCCAATGAGTAAAAACCCCAGATTGCTTCAACATTCGTCCATATATTGTTTGATGTAAATTATCTAACCACCCTTCAGTTAGAAAAATAACGGACTGCAAACAAAGCTCTTTTATAGTCATTTTGATAACCAGACGGTAAGATTCTACTGCGTATCTGGAATATCCAGCGTTCTATTCGGTAGCGACAGAAACAATCAAGCACCTTTTTAAATCTTCAACTTGAACTTCAAGACGTCCACGAAAGCTTACAAGCTAACTACGTGCAGTGCAAGAGTATTACCTACCAAAATTCGGTTGAGGAAGATGTTGCGAAAAAAACCCAAAAAAAACCAAAAAAATTCATAAAAAGTCGAAATGCAATCAACTTAAGATTGTGTGTTGCTACTGACAACAAATTAAAGACAATATGTCAATACAATCGTAATATACTATATATAGACGTTGCTATGTTAACGACCTTTCTGCAATAGGCTATACGTACAAAAGCATGGAAAGGTTACCTTAAATAAAAGGACTATCTTTCTGCTAAAATAGAATGAAAAAATGCTGGAAAACAAAACACACAAAAACAAACAAACAAACAAAACAAAACAAAACAAAGCTTAAAAAAACAAACAAACCATAAACAACGATCTATAAAATAATGGAGGTGAACGAATTCTCTACAAATCTCTGCTAATTTGGACAATAAACAGTTGAAATCTAAAATCTTTTACTAAGAACTTTCTTGGTGAGACTAGTTTTTAAAACTTCTTAAGATACGCCAGCACACGATACGAATGCTAAAAAAGGCAACTTTTAGTGAAGTCTGACGACTTTCGCAAATCCAATTTTAAATAAGTTCAAACGACTTAAAAACATAAAAAGCTCCTTATATTATCAATAACCTTTCGCTTTTTCCCAACCCCCCAAGTAATGCGCATCCTACTTCCGGGCCTTCAGCATGTCGGTGACGCCTTTGTTATAACGAGTAAATGTACATAACTAAATTCTTTGCACCACCTGGGACCAAGACGCATACCAAATAACCAAGACCCAAAATAAATAAAAAAGAAAATCAATACAGTAAAGTAAACAGAAGGCTACTTTTAGTGGTAATGTTACAGTTAAAAAATGAATACACTAATTGCAAAATTACCACCTACAAAACGAAACATAAAAATAATGCACGGAACGAACGATACCCTATTCTACAAAACAAAAAGGTTAAAATTGTAACTGGACTCTACTGTGACTCCGCTTGCGATACCATAAGAGGGCTAGTATATTCTAAACAAACATCTAAGGTAGCCCCTCTTGTAAGGGAAAATAGCAAATGGTCTACTTGGCAAAAACGGATGAAGGTACAGTCTGCATACATAAAGGCACGTCCTAGCCTAGTTTGTTTGTGAACCACTTTTGATACTACAAGTCAGTATCAAACCACGCATGCCCACCTTGTTGCTGCGACGGTGGTTGTTGTCCGTAGCCAACATAGGAACCATCATGATGTGGTGGATAGTTCTGCGGATACTGGCCATATCCTGGATCGACCTGCATTGGACTCTGCGCCGGAGCCATTGCACTATGTGGCGTATATAATTCGTCTGCATACGACTGGTTGGTCAGGATATCTGCCATCTGCGTATCGCCAGGCTAAACCATGAGAAATTGAATTAAAATTCTGTGTGGGTACACGAGGTGCATTCAACAATCTGTTTAAACATTTATGGTGTAAATGTACCTCAAACAAAACTATTTCCTCGCCTATTTCCCCGGAAAAAAACCCAACAAAACAAACAAACAACCCCCCCCCCCAACACACACACACTATATGATACTGAGTCACATTTTGTCCCATTGTCTTGAGCGACCGACATTACACTCCTTATTCAGTAATAGTTGATTTCTTCATATTCTGCAAAATAATTTCTGTGCAATCAATTAATACCTGGTGTCACTTATCATAACTTTAATAACTTAAAATTAATAATAATAGTAACTATATTTCTGTAGCATTGCAGACACGTGTGGTTTTTATAACGAAATAACTTGTGCAATGAGAATTAATTCAAAAACAAGCAAGAACACAAAAACACGGTCACAGACACAGACAGACACCTACATACACAGAGACAGACACATGTACACAGAGACAGACACATGTACACAGAGACAGACACATGTACACACAGACATACATACACAAAGAAACAGACAAAGAACAGAATATAAGCTGAGACCGCTTAAAGTTCAGTTAAAAAACGTACCTCCCATGGCATATCATCCCGAAATAGCGAAGTGGTTAGTTCAACAGACAGGCGTTTTTTGTAATCTTGCGATTTGTCTTCTGACATACGGAAAAGCACAGCTGCTGCATAAGCTGCTATGCCTTCATTCCTCGAATGAAGCAACTCGGTAAGGATAGATGTAGCTCCTTCCCTTTCAATTGTATCTGCTCCTTCTTTGTCTTGTGCAAGTTCACAAAGGACACCTGCTGCAACACGTACCACGTTTTCCACATCAGAATATAGAAGCTGCATAAAAGATGGAAAGGGTTACTATTAATGTCAAGTGAAACAAGATGAAGTGTTACCATTTAAGACACCCTACTACCAAAGCGATCAAGTTTATACCAGTTTGTACCAATTATACGAATCTGTATTGTACATACACTGCTCCCATACTATCACGAAGCTCCAAAATATCGTTCACTAACAGTCATACGAAATTAAAGGCAATAATCATTACCAACTGACTATTAAATTAGACTCGGCAAACATAAATAAATAAGACAACAATTATCGAAACTTTCCATCAACTACCCTATTTCTTATTAAACACCAGCTTAATACTATACAAAAACCAGCCACTCGACATGTACTACTTTTGACAACAATTTGAAAACCAAGGCTTCAACCCTTAAGTTTTATGTTAAACGAGAAAATATCCTAGGCCGAGAAAAACAAGCAAAAAACAGCCACAAGATGAAAATTTAGTACTGAATGCAAATAGCTTAATAGAATACCTGCGCTGCCCGTTGTTCCACCCAGAACAGGAGGAACCAATGTGAAGTAAGAATACCTATACACAAAGATATTAATATTATCCAGTCATTCTTAAATACACGCGCGCAAACGAAAAGGTTATGTACTTCACGACTTACCTGAACAAATGTTGGTATACAGTTCAATCCCCTGATGATGTTTCTATTGTGCTCTTCCCGTGCCAAGATGTGCAAGGCTCCAACAGTTCCCTCGACTATCTCCTCCATCCTTACACCATCTTGCATGCTTTGCGAACCTGGTCCTCGTCGTTGAATATCTGAAGAATACGAAGAAAGAAAGTGTTGGTTATTGGGAGCAAAATATGCAAAACAAAGCAAGAGCAACGCAATATACCTAATGCAACAAAATGGGTTCTGTAACAAATACTCTTTAAAGAAAATACAGTGAAGCGATGAGTTGTACATTACTACAAAGTGTTACTTCTGTTCCTTACGGTTCTACCTTAGTGTGCAAATATCTACGCAAAACATGACAGTCAAGACTGACGGGAAGCATAATTTTGAAAGCCAATAAACAAAGTAGCCTGTGCTTGATACGTGTGAAAATATTGCTAAGATCTTAGACATTAAAAACATGACAATAAAATCTAACAGGGAGCTTAATGGGATATATATTCAACCATGTCATTTTTCAGTGGAGGAACTGACCAATAACCAGTAATATTTAATTCCTTATTAAATTATAACTATCACCATGGCAACTTCTGCGCGTGGCGATCGCAGTCCGCTATTGCCATTTCAACGGGTTTGTTTCGTCGGTAAGGCAAGTAAATTCCATCGGTTTCATAGGACCGTCTCAATTCAAACAGCAATACAAAAGGTCTGGTAATGAAAGTATGAGCTAGTAATGGTACTACACAATAACTAAATCACTAATGCTCTTATCCGTCTAGAAAAAATATCATTTTTGGAGACAAACGTATCAGGATTCTTCTTATTTATTTAAAGGTTGTCTATGACGAAAAGATGACATGTTTTATAACTACTTCAAAGTTACAGCACATCAGCTGATCATTACACAGGAAAGAACCCCTTCTCCAACATTACAGACAATTACGAAGCTAAAACATCATTAACTACCCACCTTGGCAGGACTTCATTAGTAGCTGAACCAGCCGTGGCAGGCCCCCTTGTTCTCGAATCGGAGAATGGTTGGCTGGGCAAAGTGCAAGATTGCGAATTAGTCCAACAACTGCCTTTACAAGTGGCCAACGAGATGGTGGGTTTAACAACTTTATCAAGACTGGAAGGCCATAATGAAGCCTGACGGAGTTCTGTGCCGCCTCTGCATCTGGGTAACGGCTGGTTAAATGTCGTAAGGCACATACTGCAGGTTCTGTGATCTCTTCTCTGTCCCCTGCTTGTAAACAGGTACGAACCAACGCTTCAATTCCACCAACTTGGCACACCACTTGCTGAAAATCAAACAAAGGGTCACAATAACACTTGAGAAACCATGGGTCTGTGTTTAGCGGCACCTAATTAAGCTTAAGTGCAGGATTCCGCTTCATGAGTGGGCAAAGGTTCGGAAGCTCACAAGGAACCATCGCTTGGCGTCTGGAATAACTATCCTAACTGCTACCACGTCCCTTACAACAAAACCGTTTAACCAATGGAAAATAGGGCCTATAGTCAGAACAGGGCCTAAAACCAGCAACGTACTAACGAAAAAGCAATTAAAGAATATACCTCGCCGGTTAGAGTACAAATACCACTTATTTTTCAAGATTTATTAAGTATAACAACTAAACTAAATTGGTCATAAATGGATAAAATCTAGAATACAACACAGCATAGGTAATAACCCCATTCAAAGAAAGCTATTCTTATTTGTCATAAGATTGATTAGTAGAATGAGTTGCTCAATTAAATGACCCAATCCAAAAGTTTACTATCACGCGCCGTAAACAATTAATTCGAATTGTTCCATGACGTAATACTGCCTAGTCCAAGAATTACCTTTCTGCTTTATCCATGAAATATTAAATTTACAATTACTATTCACATATGCTATCAAGCTTTCTTGCGTGTTACAAAAAGACACAAAGGGAGTGAGTACTCGTGGTAATTAACCACTGATGGTAATCACTAAACTGTAAAAATACGATATCTACTGTCCACAATATACTTCCAGTAAAAATATAGATTAAGTCAAGTAAGCTTCCAACCAGAGATGAGCATTATCGGCCTTAAACAGGAGAAGAGGGAAATTAGTAACAAGTAACCAACATAAAGCAAGATTCAACTCACCTTATTCCTTGGGCTGTTGCAAGTAAGATTCGACAAAATACCGGCGGCACAAGTAACAATATTGATGTCATTGGACGTTAAAAGTTGAACAAGTAACTGCAAAAGGCCATCCAAACCTTCCTGTTTCGTTGCCACGTCGGAGAGATTTCTCAAAGTCCATAGGCAATTCTGTACAAGTCGACTACTTTGGTGAGACAAATGGTTCGCCAATGCCTGCATTCCACCGGCCTCTACAATGGCCGGTTTGTTGCTGGAGCAAACAGACAAAACTTTTAGAACACGGCAAGTCGTGTAGAGGAGTTTTTCATAGGTGTAGCTGCGCATAATTCGCACCAGTTCCGCTGGTCCACCAGATGCAAGGATGATCAGCTTGCTTTCCTGATTACCATATGCCAGGATTTGTAGGCAATCAGTCACAATAGCTAAAAATTTGACGTTGGTCCTCTGAAGTAGGGCAACCATCTTTTGTAAACCTCCAGCAAGCCGTACTGCCATTTTTGCACCTTCTTGATGCAACAGCAAGTTGTGAAGAGTTGTTATTGCGTAAAACAAGACTGCTTCAATGGGCGAGCTCAGAAGGCGCACAAGTGCAGGTATCCCACCTGATTTGAAGATGGAAAGCAATCCAAGCCTGTGTGATTGAAAAATAAAAAGGATTAACTATTAATAAAGAGACCTTGGGGTTGATCTCACCATTTGCTTTATTTTTATGGTAATCAACCATAGGAGGCATAAAACCAAGAAGAGTATGGAACCAAGCAGCCTAACACATGTACAGCCTCACCAGTGTTAAGATCAGAATGAATATCCATGAACATTAGAGCGAGATTAGGACTCCGGTTTAAGTTAAACGACACAAGTGGCGTGGTCGCCTCAAACGAAACCAATCACTTCTGTACTCATACAGACAGCCTCAAGCTTAATACCAGAATGCAAGTTAGTGTAATCAGTTTTTACATAGATGAACAGAGAGTTGCAACATGAATAAAACCTTTCACGACAGCATTAATGAATACTCATCGGCTGTAATGCCATCCACTGTAACACGCATTTTAGGATAAGACAAAGTAATTAATGATGAAAACAGACCATTCCACAAATGTCATAAGCTTAACCCCATGTCAAATTCTTAAAAAAATTCAAAGTTACAGCAAGTCATTCACCAAACGTATAAATACATCTACTTGAAAAAAACCCAAACCATCAACAAGATCACCACTAACGGTTGTCGAGACTTGCTTCAGAGCGCAAGGATATGAGAAGTGCGAGAATGACTTTAAGCTTTTAGAAGCCACAAATTTAAACGATTATCTCTGGCATTACTTAAAGCAAAGGATATTTTTTTCTGAAGTTAACAAATCTTCTCCGGGTTTGTTTAATACCAGTACCACACTGCCAGAACCAATTTTTTGAATGCGTAGTCAGTCTTAGGCACAAAGATGCTTTGCAGCCCCTGATGACTGAAGGTCTGTCAGGTACCGAGGGCCATCAGTTTGAATAAAATAGCCTTACCATTAATAAATTGAAAATTTTAAGTGGCTTTTACAATATGATAGTCTAAAAATGCCTTCCTCCTCTGATATCATACAAGGAAAGTTTACCGGCAAAAGGTTGAAACAGAGCCTTCTTCTCTATGCTGCACTGTCGTAATTCTTATCTGGCACGCGACCATGTCTGAGGGATGGGTTTTACGGCGGAAGTAGCAAAGTTCAGACAAGGACCCTGCGCTGCGGGGCATATCGTTTCACACTCGTCAGGGTAACGTCAATCTCGTCGCGCAATTCAAATCCAAAGACAAGTGCGGCGGAAGAGCTACGACTTCGAGTGTCAACGGTGGTAACAGCGTATTCTTGCCCATTTACCTAAGTCACGGATACAAGTTTATACAAGAATAGTATCAACAGCGTTAACGGGAATATTTCAAAAATCACTAATGTCAACGGCGGGTGTCGCGCTCGGTAACTATGTAACGAAGTTACAGGGTCGTCGAGATCGTCATCCAGTTGCTACACGACCACAACTAAGAACTTATGGTCAAAATTGTCGAAAATTGGGACTTGGACAATGCCATCATTGAAATGAATAGAATAAATATTGACTGCCCATGCAGTCAAGATTCATTAGACAGGTGAAGTTTGATGGGCAAAAGCAGGGGACTTCCAAAAGCATAACAAACAGGTCCTATTCTTTGGGGGAGACAATTAGTGACATGGTGTAGGTTTGATTATCGGTAAAAACTTTGAAACTCAGTTCTATCCTACTGACCTAAAAATGAAGGAATGCTTCTAGTCAAACTGAAATCTACTCCATTCAATATTAATACCATCGTTGCATACCCACAAACGTCGGTATCGGCAGAAGAAGAGGTTGAGGCATCTTATAACTCATTCAATGAGATGTTGTCAATATGTACTCGACAGAGATCAAAATTGTTGTGGGCAACTTTAATGCCAAAGTTGTGCGGAAAAAATGAAAAGAGTAGTGGGTCTGTCTTGGTCATGGTGTAAATTCAAATTTCATACACAGACAGGGTCACAAACCGATGATGTGCTAAAATGAATAGGAAGTAACCGCAAACTGTTTGAAACGATGAAGACGGTTATATAAGATCTATGAGACACTCAGTGAGAAAGCAAGGACTGAAACAATTAGTTCTCTCCGGTATGATATGCTAAAAACGTGCAAGAGGTAGAAAAAGGATCACGTATTTAACGAATTTTGGGAATAATGCAAACCACCTCCTTCAGGTTGACAGAAAAGCATAAGATGGCTTACTTTGTCAAACAACGCATCGGTGATGCCACTTAAAAAAAGAAATCTAAAAATAACAACAGTNGATCGTGGTGATAAATTTGTTGATTAGTGCAAAGATGTGGTGTTGTCGCAGGATGTTACACATTTCATACACAGACAGGGTCACAAACCGATGATGTGCTAAAATGAATAGGAAGTAACCGCAAACTGTTAGAAACGATGAAGACGGTTATATAAGATCTATGAGACACTCAGTGAGAAAGCAAGGACTGAAACAATTAGTTCTCTCCGGTATGATATGCTAAAAACGTGCAAGAGGTAGAAAAAGGATCACGTATTTAACGAATTTTGGGAATAATGCAAACCACCTTCAGGTTGACAGAAAAGCATAAGATGGCTTACTTTGTCAAACAACGCATCGGTGATGCCACTTAAAAAAAGAAATCTAAAAATAACAACAGTTTTCAACAGTCAAACAAGAATGGTGCAGTATTAGCAAACACTGAACTAAAAGCAAGGAATAAGTCTGTTTTGTTAACAATGGATATTTTTAACACTTGAAATGAGGAAGGATGGAAAATGGAAATGCTGAAACAATAGATAAAAAAACCCAACAAATTCCAACACAAGATGCGTTAAACAACAAAACATTTAAACAAAAAAAGAAAGCTAAGAAAATAAAATAAACAAACATTTATTTAGTTCTATGAGATCTTACGCTCACAATGTGGTCTTACCTGTGATGTGAAAGATTGTGAAGTGCCCCAACAGTACATCGAACTGTCTCTGGATCATTAGAATTAGTTGAGCATCTAACAAGAGCAGCGACCATCTGGGAATTGTTCATTATTGCGTGGCGACTTGCTTCTTTTTTGGACAACTGATGAGCCATGAGAGCAGCTTGTTTCCAGTATTCTAAATATATCATAGAAAAATAAACCGTGACAACCAACTTAAAAGAAAAGGCAACTTTTTTTCATAATGTGCCAGTCAATATCAATACACATCCATTCTCTTAAGTAATAATCTTGTACCAATTCCCAGAATCAAAAAGGCACGATTCTACTTACCTACAGCAGCTCTAAAAAGAACACCCCCCTCCACACACACACATAAACAAACACCACCATAACTTTAACTAGACCTCTAAAAACCAGGCTAGATAAATTCTGTTCACAGTACGTGAAAACAATGACTAGTGACATTTGTATGGTTACACAAACAGTAAAAGTCACTGTTAGACAACCGGTGGCTGTCTTCGAAACAGTGAAGAAATGGTCAATTCATGCTCCACTATAGAGGATTTCCATTCCCAAATTTTAACAAAATGTTTGTGTAGATGTGATAGCCTTGTTCTGGCGAATCACAAAATGCCACTTGTATACATTTCTTTCCCACATACTGTTTATTTTTTCTTTTCACATGAACAAACCATTTCAGTCAATACTCGGTGACCTCTGCAGCACAAAAATCTCTTCTGATGTTTTCATTTCTGAATTTATCCCTTCTGATTATACCCTTTGCCCACTACAGAATTCACATTTCAGCCAAATCAAAATCACTTAGCTGGCCTTTAGTCATCGGTAGGATCTCCATTCCATACAATACTGGCAATACCAGTGTCTTCTGGAGCTTTCCCTCTGGTTCATTTGGCACGAGCTTGTTGCAGTGGGCACCCGTTGCCCCTCTCCATCCAGTGATGGGGGAGGTGACTTCTTTGTCACCTCCCCCATCACNGTCAATACTCGGTGACCTCTGCAGCACAAAAATCTCTTCTGATGTTTTCATTTCTGAATTTATCCCTTCTGATTATACCCTTTGCCCACTACAGAATTCACATTTCAGCCAAATCAAAATCACTTAGCTGGCCTTTAGTCATCGGTAGGATCTCCATTCCATACAATACTGGCAATACCAGTGTCTTCTGGAGCTTTCCCTCTGGTTCATTTGGCACGAGCTTGTTGCAGTGGGCACCCGTTGCCCCTCTCCAATTTTTACAGCCAGTGCTGATCCGTTTCTTTACTTCTTTGTCACCTCCCCCATCACTGGATGTTTGAGCCAAGAAATTAAAACTCTACAATTTTGAGCACGTCCTCACCAGCTATTTTGATTGGTATCTGTATTCATCATTAAAATTATTATAATCATTCTTAAATTAAAAAAAGACCAAATTAGTAAATTATTACCGAATCATGATCTCCAAGAAGCTTCACAAGATCAGGTATTGCTCTTGTGGCAGAATCTGCATCATCCTGAAAACGCATTAAAAAAACCCAAGAAATATGACTGATACAGGTATTAATTTTTAAGTTCTTAATATTGCAGAAAGCGTCTTCAAAGATATATGGCATATAAGATAATAAAGGTGCTATGTGAGCACCCCTTTTAAAAAATTATACCCACAGGTTATATGCAATATGTATGAATATCATACAACATCTTAGCCTAAGGTAGGCAAAAACCTTTCCTTTCTTTCTTACAAATTCTTTGACTAAAAGCTGAGAAAATGCCTCATAGCAAACATGGTTACAGGCATTAAAGTTTGCTGAAGTTTTATTACTCCACCAATTTATGATTTAAAATCAGGAAAAGGTGCATAGAAGTGCCACTTTTGCCATATCAGATTTTTAAATATCTTGCAAATGTTGCCATTACGATTAGTAATCTAAAAAGCTATCTGTTCATCACTCAATTTTTTTACCATCATTTACAAACATAATAACATTTCATCTAATCTAAGAATTGTTTATATCACAGCAAAATGCCAGGAGCTTAGGTGTTCTTTTGAGATAAGGATGTGCATCCAAATATTTGAATTTGATTACGATTAATACATGTTACAATGCTACTAGCTAAGTACAAAAGTATTAAACAAAAGCTTTTAAGATGCCTGTGTAGTTAAGTTTCTTGGGGAAAATTAATACACCCAGCTACAATAAGAACATCTTAAACTGCTGATGGTGAAATAATTCTTTATCCTCTTCTGAAGCTAATTGGGAGGGAACATTGAAATGTTAAGTCTCTGTGAGACCTGAAGCTCAGCTCAAAATCATCATCACCATCATCATCATATTTGCATTTACATCTGTTTTACATGTTGACATGTGTTAGACGGTTCAATAAAATGGACTTCCCAGCGAATCTGTTCTTTACTATTCTCTGGTGACACCTTTCTGCTTTAAATCCGATTTGATTACTTCCTTTCATGTTTTCTTTGGTCTCCCTTTCATAACAGCACCTTCCACTTACTTCAGCTCCTGAAAAAGTTAGGCTAAGCTTATTCCTCAGTGGAAATTCCTGTACTATCAAGATCAATAGTTAACAATTCCTCCTTTTTTCCCCGAAATTTTTCGGTCGACAGATGACATGGGTAACTTAGTCAAAGATCTATTTCATCAGGATCCTTAAAATAGTTAAGACTCTTAAAAAACTTTCAGCTTTACAGTCAATACCAGAATTTCACTGTACATTACCACATACCTGGTAATTTATCAGATCCACAACAGCATTCTTTAGCATCTGAGATGGTTCAGCAAGCCTTTGTACTGCTGTTGGATTTCCTGAATCAAGTTGAGTTGAAGGTATTTCCATCCCTTCAACCATGGTCTCTGGGAACATCGCAGCTCGCACTCTTGTACTGAAATAATAAATTAAAAGTTGAAATGCAATGGTAACAAACAGAAAATTGGAATTGACAATAAGTTGTCAAAAATCAATAGGATTATCAACCAAATACTGCAGGCAGGTCATGTCTACATGATTTCTCATGTTTTTTATTTTGCTATGCATTTTGAGAACTGGTAATGTAATTTTTAAAGCTGCCTTGCAACTCTAAAAGAAAGCCTTAATTAAGGGAATCAAGTACAAGCTCAAGTTATGTACCAAAAAGATTTTTGAAATCAAGTCTTGTAAAAAAGATTGCCTGTGCTGGTAAAGAACTCAATAAATTATCATATTGTCCCTTTCAAAGCAAGACCTACATAACCAAGTTTTTCTGGGGTGTATGCATAGTACATGTTAATTAGTCTATGAATGAAAGTAAACAAAACAAATAGAACATCAAGTAATATAGCTTCTCAAACAATTCAAAAAAACCTCAGTCAATTAAAATGAAAATGTGTTCATACCTACGAGAATTCATCATTGGGTCATTCATGGGGTCCATATGTTCAGTCCCAAAACCTGTTTCCCATTCAAAAGTAAATGAACGATGTGACCCTGCATCATCATCTTCATAAGCTCCTTTTACTGAAGGTGCTGCTGTGGTTATCCCTGACTGGATACCTGAGTCAAACCCTTGGTTCCACATAGCTGTTTGAACATCTTTACTTAGCTCGCCTAGCATTAAAAGATCATACATTAGCAATGAAAACAAAACAAAACAAAACAAAAACAAACCATCAACAAAAGCTATTGAACAAAATAGGACAACCAAGTGATACAAAATAAAACTGCTTCCTTTTTAAGCATACAATCTAGTATTTCAGTTGCCATAAACCCTCCATCAGCACCACCACCAACAACAATGAAACTCTCAAAACAAAACACTTTCCCCCCTTTAATGGAATTGTTTTTGATCATATATTCTGTGAATCATGTGCTGGCAACAATGCATTTCTTTTGGAAGACACCCTATTGGTATGTCATAGTTCATGGAACTCTAAAAGTGTTGGAAGGCTTTCTTAATCAACAGTGACATACCAAAATGCAGCAACATTTGTGTATCATTTAAAGCTAAAGCTTGGAAGACAAAAAATGCCTAACTTTGAAAAGACAGGCATGCACTACATGGAAAAACTTAAAATAGCTTGTAAAGGCAATTAGCAAAGCATGGCTTTCTGTCCCACTACTCTTATGTATTTTCCATCTGGCTTCTTAGTAGAATGTGAGAGTGAGAGTAATAAAACAAACCCCCAAAAAGATTCTTTTCAAGGGAGTGACAAACCTAAGAAAATCTGGGTTGACATCATGAAGGATAATTTCAAATTTTGCTAATTACTTCAGTAGCCTGATGAAGGGAGAAGTATCCCTTGAAACACTGCTCAGAAAAAGCTTACAAGTCATGACATGATAAATATTCTACATCAATGTGTCCTTTCCGACTGATCATGTGTAGGGGAAGAGGGATCCAGGAATCAGATTTGATACTGCACCCATGCAACACATGTGAAAGCACAAATGCAACACATACCATCAGGAGAGTATTTACATTACCTTGTGTGTACTCATTCAATTTATCCCACCCTTTTTATTGTTAGAAAAATAAATATACATAAATATATATATATTTATAAAGATATAATTTGAACTAATATGTATGAAAGCCACAAAACTAAATACTTTAAACAAAATATAGTTTATACATAATCCCAACTTGTACAGATATTCATTTTCAATCTCTATCTTATTTATGTATATGTAGTACAAAACTTCTTTCAAAAATGAAAAGTGTAGGAAGATTTGGTCTGTTTATTTAAAAAAACAACTATCCATTTAATCATTTAAATAAAGAAGATTTAACTGGATTTGGTGTATCCCCATAAAACAGCACTTTAAGGACACAACCTGTTGGTATGGCCTTTTCCATAACTGGCCACTATCTTGTTGATCTTCTGGGCTCAAGAAGAACAGGTATAATGTGAAAAAGTAAGTCTGTTGAGGCTGCATTTACATACAAACATACAAATATAGAGTAAATTTGAATCAATATACCTTGCATTCCATATCCCTGCAGGCCTTGTTTCTGAAAATGTTGTCTTTGCTGATGGATCTCTTGTTCAACTGCCCTTAACTGTAACTGTAACTCACCTCTTGAATAATAAAAAGCAAGCAAAAAATACTGTAAACTTGGGATTTACTAAAAATTATTAAAGCACACAAATTCTGGTTTGAACCTTGAAGAAAAAAATAAGAGCTCAAATGTGATACACTCCATGGATGATGTTTAAAAGTGCATTAAAAATACTCCCTGACCCCCTTTGTAAGAAATATACTTTTCAAAAACATCCTATGCAAAACAACGTTTGTGGCAAAATAATCCTAGTAAAAACTTATTAACCATCATTTGATTTAAAAGATCCAGTATAGTATAAAAGTGGAACAAACCACTTGGCTTATTTTTGTCTGCATTATTTCCTCCAAATTTGAGTTCTTGTGGTAAACCTAATGTTTGTAATACAACTTATTGCAAGGTTTTCTTGTATGAATGCATACATGTATGTATGTATGTATGTATGTATATATGTATGTATATATGTATATATGTATGTATGTATGTATGTATGTATGTATGTATGTATGTATGTGTGTATGTATGTATATATGTATGTATGTATGTATGTATGTATGTATATATGTATATATGTATGTATATATGTATGTATATATGTATGTAAGAATGTATATAAGAATGTATGTATGTATGTATGTATGTATGTATGTGTGTATGTTTGTATATATGTATGTATGCATGTATGTATGTGTATGTATGCATGTATGTATGTGTATGTATGTATGTATGTATGTATTAGAACATAAATAAATAAATAAACAAATAAATAAATATAAACAATTGTATACACAAAAAATGATGGATACCTCCTCTCTTCCTAACAATTATTGGTTGTTTATCTAATTATCTTTCAGCTGGTAGATGTCATCTTTAGAAATGCTAAAAATTTTATAGCAACTAGTGGCCTCTATAAAGTGTGGATCCAGTATTCAAGGCTTCTGGCACAGCAATACAAATTGCCTTGCAGTGCGATTGGGCATACCATCAATCAACTGACACCATATAAAAGGAGCTGCCACGTCATATGAATGATTGCTAAGTAGATATGTTAAACAAAAGATCAGGAATCATGGCGGTCTAGAAATGGGTGATGAAAAAATTAAACATTATGGGATGAGAAAAGGAGTGAAAAGTTACTGTGTGGTGAGAAAGCACAACAATGGAGGTATCTGACAGTGTGCAAAAGGCTAGGAAAATAGCAAAGTAGTTAGATTCATTAACCAATGTTCTGATTTGTAGCATTAGTGAACAATGGAATAAAATAAAGTTTATTCTCTGACACAAAGTACATTTACAGAGGTCAATAATTACACTTAAGCTTACTTGTTTGGTGGATTCTGTTCCAGTATTTGAATAAGCTTTTGGTGCCTGTCTTGCAACAGTCGAATATCCTGTAATATAGAAAAAATAAATGGTACAGCAGTCACTACATATACTACTTCATACTTATATACTATATTTAACATCAAATTGTTAAATACTTCTATTATTTCTTGACAGGTAGTGATTAATATCACCATAAAGAATTTGGCTAAACACCAAATGCAATTTTGGTTAAGTTCTTCAGGCCAAAATATCACATCAATTTGGCTCTACTTCGAATGTTTCCTCTTCTGTAACTATTGGCCAAAGAGTACATACCCCAAAAGTAAGTACTTTTGGGTACAAAAACAAATATTTATGTAAATATTCCCTGAAAGCTTGATTTTCATGTATTAACAGTAAAAATGTGGGACAGAAAGAAATTACTGTCTTGTCAAGTAATATTTATTGCTGAATATTCTTTAACTGGGATGAAGACATGTATATATATAATGAATATTATGAATAATTGGGGAAAAGATGTTGAAACTGATTGCTATGAAGTTTCAATTAAAGGTAAAAGTATTAAAGAGGTAACTGTTTAAAGTTTGTCAGATACTATTAAGGCAACAGGTAAAAATGGTCAGCTTTTGATTTTAAACATGTTACAAGATATAATAAAAAAAATTGACATTCCAAATATATCGAAAAAGAAGTCTTTTAATTCCAACATATAAAAGTAAAGATGTAATGAGTGTAGCTCATACATAAGTATCTGGTTATTGGAGCATACAATGAAATTGTTTACGGGAATCATTGAGCAGGGGGAAGTAAAAGTTGTGGTGATTGATGATATGCAGCTTGGATTTACGTGCCTGGTAGGTCAGCCACAGAGAATATCAGTGTGAGATTACAAGAAAAGTACCTTAAAAAGAAAGATAAATTTTTCCATGACCCAGAAAAAGTTTATGACAGAATAACAGCAACTATTAAATATGCTTCAAGATGGCAATGGCTATGCGAGCAGTTGGTTAAACGTCTTATGATGTTGAATCACAATGCCAGGTAGGGAATCTTATTACTCTTTATTATAGCATTACTGGAAATTCTGAATTATGTATTCAAAATACCCTTTGCAGATGATCTTGTAATAATGGAGGCATCAGAAAATGTTGTGTCAATTTTCAAAATAAAGAAGGAACTTGAAGACAAAGGTTTAAATATAAATTTGGAAAAAGAAAGATTTTGCTACAAGATAAAAATAACCAACAATGCAAAAGTAGGATACAATAAGACAAAAATTACATCCTTTAAAGGCAGTGAAATAAGTGGTGTCATCAGAGGTGCAGTAATATTATGGGAAATTTAAGCACATTGACTCACATTAAATGTAAAAGATTTAAAGGAGAAATAGAAGAAAACAATAATACTGCAAATACTGAAATAGGGGAATTGAAAAAAAATTATGCTATTTAGAAGTTGTCATGGAAACAAAATATGGGTATAAAGGAGCAGTCAGCAAAAATCACATATTCCAATTAAACCCACATTGGGGTGGGGGCAAAATAAGTCCATAACAAGGTTAACAATGTCAAATAATTGAAACTGAACATTAAAAAATGCTTATGGGAGGAGGGGTACCAATGTTGTGATAGATGGGCTATCTAAAACGGGATTATTTTGTAACAAATGATAAAATACACAGAATAACAGTTATGTCAGAAATGAAGAAGAGTACAAGAAGGTTGATAGTCTAGTCAAATAAAACAAAGGAGTGATACTGAATGTATTAAGCAGAGCTTGAGTTTAATGTAGAAGGGGAAAATGATGACAATAAAAAAACCTGGTCTGATTTAACAGAATCAGGATTTAATGTATCAGATGCAGAGATTTATGGCAACCCCAATTTTAATAGGGAAAAATGCCACAAAAAATAAATAGACAAAAAATGTTGTTGAAGCATGTGGGGTGATTTAACACTATTGGCAATTTTAACACAGTTTTGTCTATTTTTAACACTACTTTAATCATCAGTCAAGTGTGCTAGTCTTCATGATCAGTGATTGTTATGGTGCTGTTAAGAAAAAGGATTAATTTCTTATGAAGTCAAATCAAACAGTTCCAATTCTTACCCTATCATGCGACTGCTCATAAGGCTGATACTGGAATTTCATTCGACCTTTGTGAAAAAAAAAGTAAAAATATGCTTTAATTACATTATTTTCAATATTGAAAACTAAACTTTTTATACTAAACTCTCCATAAAAGAAAACATAGTAAACCCAAGGTTGCAACTTCAACCATTTAACTGTAATAAATCCTCTATATCTTTTCATTACACTTTTGGTACATAGATTGCACCACTTTGTCACTACAACCATGTATTTGTTTACACATGTGTGAAAGACACAAACAGTTACTGTATTACTATAAGTATATTTCAACAGTATAACCTATCCACAATATGATATTGTTAATGGCTCTGTCATTAAAGCACATTAAAGATATTATAGCTATATTACATTTTTATTTAAAGAAGTAAAGATATCTCTCTGTGGTTTCTTCATGAGAAATGCTTGTCTGAAAATGAAGTGAAAACAATACTAAACTCTATTTTCCTTGCAATAAGTGGCAATCCGTTAACATGTCTTCAATCACCAATAGTAACACACATTTGTCCAGGTTTTATTTTCATATGCAGCAGTTCAACAGCATATATAAACATGAACAAAACAATAACACACAAGCTTTTATCCATCATTACTATATTAATGATAACTGATCCCTTGAATAAAGTCTGAGCAGTCATTTTGTCCTAAGTTGGATTGAGGTGTTGTAAACAATAAAATGTGTGATTGTGTGTTTAACTACATTCCCACAAAAAGTGAAATATTGAAAATTAAATGTGATTTTCAAATGTTGCAAAATTGTGTCAACAAGGTTTCTGATTATGGTATAAGCTCCAGTAATATAAAACCATGGAACTGGTTTAATAATAAACCTCCCATTTCAAAAAGCATTAGAAAGGCAATTCATTATTCTGACATGTTAGGGCTAAAACAATTTTCATATTTCACCCATTGTCATATGCATAATATGTCTGAATTATACAATGGGGAGTGTGTTTTCCCTTTAAACAGTAAGTTGCATGACAAAACTGTAGTCAAATAGATTTCTTACTAAACTGTCTCACTATCTTTTTTGAACAATAACTCACATCCATAAAACTACAGCTACAACAGCCAAAAACAAGTGACGTACTGAAATGATGACTCAAAACAGAACTCTATTCTGAAATAATTAGCTCTGAAAAACATTATTCAGTGGTCAATATGAGTAGTGAATTGAACCAGTTTTTTGTCTATACCAATTTGTTTTATTAATGTTTGACCATATATGGGTGAGAGAAATTAAGGGTCTTAATTAAGTGCTGAACCAATCAAGGTAACATTGTCATTTAAATTAAGTCTGGTGGTCTGTTTCATCAATACAGTTCTCCATTTGACAGGTACTAATTGTTTGTGTTTATCACTATGCTAAAGAGACACTACAAAATCTTATTTCACAGTCACTACTGTCTCCTCTACTAATCAACTCCACCCAGTCAATTAAGAGGGGTTAATAGTAGCACCTTTGTTTACAGTTGGTTCAAAAGATGAAGAATACCAACACACAAGCTAAATTTCTGCTTACAATAACTAATGAGCATATAGGAAATGGTTTCTGATGAAGAAAGAATCTATGTATAAAGACTCAAAACACAATGCACCTTAAAATAAATGTTGTTATTAAATATACTTTTTGACAGTATTAAAATAGAAAATTAATGATGAAGAGGAATATTGGAAGGGCAGTATATCAAATCAATGAGGAGACAGCATGACAATTACATATAAAATAAATTTGAATGTTTATAGCTACTGCATTACTGTAAAAAACACTACACAAAAAACCCATAACAAAATAACAACCTCCCCCCACCCCCCAAACACACGTACTTGTCCATTATCAACTTTTCAATAAAAATTACAAATACAAAATCTATCAAGTGTTGAGACCTACATATTGCAGTAAATGCAAGATGCAGCTTTTATATTGTGGGGACTATTTTGTATTAAATCTAGATCAAAAGAGAAGACTGTCTGTCATTCAGCTACCATATCCATTTCCTGTTGTACCACTGCAAATGTGTAAGAGACAATCCAAGACTTGTTGAGCTTGGGTGCTTTCTGTCTTCATGACACAACATTAAAATGGGTAATTTTAGCAAGAGTTAATTATGCCTGAAAATCTTAACAGTTCATTTTTTAACTGAGGCCATTTTTTCAAACAGTTAGGTTAAATACATCCAGTTACTCCATCAATCCTACAAAGGTAGCAGGTATATACAGTGGTATCCTTGTGAAGCTTCTACCAAACACTGTTGTATTAAAGAATAAAATTATATTTAGCCAACAGCTTGTCAATAACCTTGAATAGCTTTATTTCAGTGGCCAATAACTTCTTCCCGTGTTAATTATCTATTTCTTCCATTTTCACGTCATTTCAGCTTTTCGTTCTTTTTTTTAATCAAAATTATTCTCACAGCAGTAAGATTTCTTTCTTCCAAAAAAGCTAACTGGAAAATTGTATTTTTAATGCCCTGTGTTCAAAATATTCATTTTTATTGAATTGGATCATCCTATTTTTAGACCAACATTTAATGTGTCATAGGAACGGCTTCATCAAATTTTCATCAGATTTTCCAAATGGACGCCATTTCCTGTCTACCCCCCGAGAACGAAAAAAATTAAATAAATTATAATCAATTCAGTTTCTTTAAAACAAAACAAAGATTGCAAGCTAAAAAATGAACGATGAAGTCAGGGTGTAATTAGCTGTCAATTTAAAATGTAATGAAACAAACTCAAACAATCCCTTACTTGCAGCATCATCCATCATCGCCATGTCTTTGAATGACGAGTCCTGATGACTACTCCTTCTCAATGCTCACAAATCAACCTTTGATAAAACAAATAAAAAAAACATCGATGTTTATTAAAGTGAAATACCTCGATTTTTCTAAGATCAATAGCAACACATGAATAAAAAGGGGTAATAGTGCCTCATCATCACGTTCTTGCTGTCAAAGACTGTCACCTTTCACATTTGACCTGTCTTTGGGGTCAAAGCTACAAAAACAACGAAGAAAAAGGGGAGAAACAAACTTAAGAGGCCAGGCACTGAAGTAAATATAACCTGCACAAATACAAATAATTTCAAATAAAAATTAGTTTCAGAATCAATACTGCAAATGGAAAATCTGCTTATTTCAAGAGTAACAGAATCGTGCGTCAAGAAACCAGGGCAATATTGTGATGAAGAGAAGGTCGTCTTGAAATGATGATCAATATACTTAAAAGTAATTCAAACAAATGACTGTCTGCAAAGTATTCAAAAATTAATCAAGCTGCCATGGCCCCAAAACAGAACTGCTGCTTTCATTTCAAATCATTTGTCAAAGTGAATCTGTCTAATGGAATGGCACCACGCTAATTGTAGGGAAAGAAGGAAATCTTGATTGAACTGGGAGGTTGAAATGACTCATTGAATTGTCCGCATTGGGAGGGCAGCAAATGCATTGTCTTGCTCATCATGAAGATGGACGAAGAACAAATGAATGAATCAGATGTATTCAAAATCACACATCATCATCAATTAAATCAACAACTTCATGGAGGTGATCATTAAATTTTCTCTTTTTTATTCTCAGAGAAATAACATTTTAATGAAATATTTCCGACGTAATGTTCGATCAATCATGATGACCTCAAATGCCTAAGTTCCTTAGTTTATTGGTAGGGAATATTAAACCTGCTTTTAGAAACATTAATTTCCAACCTTTTAAAATGGCTACTATTTAACCAGCTTTAGGTAGAGCTAGGCTATATTTACAACAATAATCGATGATGAAAATAGGACTGCTCACAAACGCATTCGTATTACATTTCTACATCAACAATTTAACATTTGTTATTGTCCTCAATAAAAACATCAAAGATTGAACTCCAATAACAACATCGATTTCTGGTGAGCAACAGTGTACGATTGAAGACCATAACCTCTATTACAACTTCACCCATTTAAACCGACTAACACAAAAAAGCCGGTTTTACAGACAACTTGCCCTGAAATCAGAAATTCCTTGGATCGAACGATCGATCGTTGAAAACAAACTCAGCAGCTGAGAGCGAGTGAGCTTCCAGACAACAACGGAACAATTGATCACGAGCAAAAAAAACACACAAAAAAACGACATTTTCTTGCTCCACTGCGTTACACAAAACTGCCTCCATCTTGAATATCAGTGATAGATAACGAAGCCTTTGACACAGCTACCAAAACAACACATTTATTATTGAAAACCATTTGTTAACAATGCTGAACAAAATGGAAGCTCTCAATCGTTTTGTTAAACGTTGTTTTCCAATTGCTCGGGGAAAGTGTCCTCTGCCACCATCACTACAATCTGTAGCATGGTGTCAATTCCATATGAAACTGCGTCTTTCGATATCTAGGGTCTTTATTTTAAATCATCAAGTCAAATAAACAGGATCACCACATAAAGGAACAAGCCGAAAGTTGATGCAGGGAAGGCGACAAGCATCAACATTCTCAAGTTGCCGCTCATGTATATCAAAGTCAGCTTACCTCCTTAACACATCTAATTTCCATAAGAATTTCCAATGCTTTTGATGACAACCCACAATGTTAAATTAGCATCCCTCAAAGCAATGGCTTCGTGAAAAAAATCTCCTGATTGTAAGTGCACGTTCAGCAGTCAAATTCAAAATGGCGGCTTCCCACTGACATGAGACTTGGGAATGATCAAGTTTTGTTTGCTGCTTTTGAGGTGCGTCTTACCCCCAGCAGAGCACGATGAATGAACTGTCAATCAAATTTAATGTTGCTATGGCAATAGCGTCCTTTTTTTTTTTCTTTTTTTTTTTTGACTGAAAAGATTTCAAATGTCTTGGGGATCATACACACATGAGAAGGGGGAGGAAATGAGTGATTTTGGGATTGTAATGACCTTACTATAATGGAATAGGTACAGGAAAGAATTAAAAACGTCATTACTCTTTCGTAGAGATAGAGGGCGTTAGAGAAAGTAGTCTTTGCAAAATTGCAAAGAAACACACAGAGGCAGACAGACACAAAGAACAACTGTAACATTTCTCTCGAGAATAATACTTAAAATCTAATTCTGATACAAACTGGTCGTATACGTAAGGGGTCACTGCAAGGCTCTTGATTATATTCATTTTTAGCTTGGAGATCTCTCTCTTTAAAACAGGTCAATTACCACCCATGCAACCTTGGAGTCAGTATCAGTGGTAATATACTGAAAAATAAAAGCCTATGTTCAGCGCAGGGTTCCGTTACACTGAATTTAAGTGTTCTATACTTTCTGGTTCTATTCATTTTTTGACTGTAGGTCTTTACCCATGACAAAAGGTGCAGTCCCGGCAGTCATATTGAAACAATTGTAATAACTTAGCTTATGCTCGATCTAGGTTTGATGATTGCCGACAAAACATTTAACTTAATTTGTTTGGCTAAATTTATTTTCAATTTGAAGCCTTTGTTTTCAGAAATGGACCCACTGAAATCCTGCTTAAGGCCCTTTGATGGTCTTCTCTTTCAGTGTGTCTGCACATATTTTTTCTCTTTTTAATGTTTGGACCAAAGTCTTTTTCCAATTTCCTTATTTTTCTATCCTAACCCATTCCATTCAAGAGCTTCTCTCACCATCATCTCCTGTCTATATACTCTACAGATCCCCGCCATCTTCGTCGTGATAATGTCACATGCTAATTCATTTCTTTAACTGAGGTACGTACTCTCAATACATTGCTTGTAAAAGTTTCTTCCTATATAATGCTGAAAATATTCTTAAACGTTACTTCTGACTAGCAGTTTCCTATTTATTATCAATTAATATGAAAAGAAATAAAAAATAAAGCAAAACGTCCATAGTTGCTTACAGAATAAACTTATATTAGTGATATCACCAGACTGGGAATTTCCAACATGAGAAAATCTGTGAAATAAGTCAAGATATGTAATCTTGGTTTAAAGATTACTAAAAAGCATTTCATAAAGTCAACCATAACAAATTTGATACAGTGTCTTATAGAGCTCATAGTGAGTCAGATAAAATTCAAAGAGACGGTAAATCGATCCCGAGATGGTCTTGTACTAAGACACTGCATTTTCAACCTGTACACTGAAATGGTATATCAAAATATCGGAGCATACAAAGGAATTTCCATTGCCATCATTAAGATGGGCATTATGCCTAATGAAGAACTTGCCAATGGAAGTGGGGAGAATTGAATAGTATGAAAGACCCTGAATCGCCTCCGAACCGAAAATGGAAGATGCCTGGCATCCCGCAAGAAGTGGGGCTTCACAACAACAGATACATGCAGCTGTGGATCAGTGCAAACAATGCCTAACCTTCTCAACTGACACGTTGCACCAGGCTGCCAACACTGACCTGGCACTTCCTTCAGAGGAGGCTTTGGGTTGTGCATGTTTCTGAAGTGCAAGACTCTAGCAGGACAAGAAGAATTGCCATCATGAATGTGAACCATCCCAGATATGCAAATGGTAGAGTAATGGTAACAGAGGATGAGGGCCAACTGCAAGTTATTTCCAACAACTAATGAATTCAGAACGTAATTGAATATGACTGTTAATGGAAAATGACAGAGACGATACTTATGTGGAAGACGTTAGACTGTCTAATTATTAAGATCAGCACAGAGAGGACAGAGAGAGAGGAAGTCCACAAATTCCAGGTCAATTAATTTCAGAAGGTTGTAAGGGTGAGAAAGAAAGAAAACGAACAATAGTAACAGGTAAAACCAAATTCTTTAAAATTGAGAAAACTTTAACATCGACAAAAATATATTTTGAAACAAGGAAACGCATTCTACAGTGTTACATATGGTCAGCTCTGCTTCACGAATGTGAAGCCTGGGCAATGTCAAAGCACATGTGCAAACTTTGATCAGCACTCGAAATATAGGCAAAGGGTGCTGAACATATCATGGACAAAAAAAGATTCTTTACCAAAAAGTGTACAGTCTCTCCTAAGAAAGTCTGTTGGGCATTATACTCAGAAACTGCGATATGTAGGATATACCATTCGAAAAGGAGCTCTGCATCTCACGTTACTAGGTCGAAAGGTGGATGGCAGCAGAGTTAAAGGAAGTGAAAAAGGACGCTAAAACCACAACACAAAAAGAATCATATTTGGTACCGTTGTTACTGCGATGCTATGTAGGAGTCCCACGCCTCACCAAAATTGTCACAATATCACCTACATAATCTTGCCTATGGATAAGGATAGAAAAAGGCATTGTACATAAAATGGCTAAGTTGATAGTAGGCAGCTCTGCAGGAGGATATAATACTATACAACGTATTTCAATACGTTGATGTCTAAACATTTTCAAAGTTACCTTTTTCATTCTGGAGCGATCTGGGATGTTCTATTTAAATTTAAAAAGAAGAATTTTAATAACTCGACTCCCGCTAACATTAGTGATCGTGCACTCTTTGGGTACTGAACATTTTTCCTTGTTAATCTGAATTGCTTTGTGCGAGAGGGAGGGGGGTGGGAACAATTAGTTTAGATCACCACCAGCATCAGAAAGGCACCCATCGGCACCCTCTGTAACTTTTGGAGCATATTAGCTTTTCTTTCGTTTTGAAAAGATCTGCAATTTATTGTGTATCTATATAATTCAACTTTGCTACGTCATTGGCAGGACTGTTAAATCCTAAAGGTACTAATTGTGCATGCTAACTGCAGGGTTTTGGTGGCAGAATCAACGAAGTTAGAATGTCAACAAAGTGTCTAGTGCATGGTTTTGAAGCTGACAGAGAACAAAAGAAGGAAATGAAGAGTTGTTTTTAAGATTATCCGGTTGGGAGGCTTGCCCTAATCTGCTTGGTAGTCTAATGAAACTTGTGAGAGAATTATGTGGTCTCCATTATAATTATCTTACAAATGGCATTCAGATTACATTTACACCAATTTAATAGTTTATATATTTTGTAGAATTCCTAATAGAATTCCTGCATGTTTCAATTGAAAGAAAGTACCGCCATAATATTGAGACCAGAATACTCATCAAAGATTGGAGCTCTGATAGAATCATTCGGGTTGGGCTTTGCGTTACCATGAGATAAAAGTCGTGTAGGTTTGTCGACATTGTGCTAAAATCCAATATTTATTGGATTTTTATTTAGACATTCGTCCGAAGAGTTTTGGTGCGTCAACAACCAAATGTTATGTAACTTGGTTTGACATTACTTTATTACCAGTAATACTCATGCGTGTCTCAAGATGTTGTCAAGTTTGTTTATTTGGCAGGAAATGTCAACAGATGATGACTTCTTGCATTCCATGGGAATACAACATCTGCAATTTTAACAAATTAGCCAGCCTCTTTTTCATATCAGAATGTACACCCGAAAAGAGGTTACCCTCACCGCCCCCAAAAAAGCATCCAAAATTTTCTCGTGTCTAGACAACTCCAATTTAAGAATCTAGGTTTTTTTTATCTTTAATGACATGCTTGATACAGCACAGGAGCAAAATACTGACGTTACCAATGAGAAAACAAAGTCTTACTGTGAAAAAGCAGAGACTGGTGAAACACTTAGCTGTGCCAGCTGTCTCTGTAGTTCAATGGCTCTAATATCTATGGGTGGCAGGGACTTGCCCCCGAAGAAGTAAATGATTCTGCTCAGATAACCATATGTCTAGTCTTTTGTATATCCTGATTGAAAAGTAGGTTGTGCCAGTAGTGTTCCGAAGGAGTAAAAGGACAGTTCTAAAATATAGTGTCTGAAAAAAGGTTGCATGTGCAAGAAAATGAAAACCTAACAGGAGAATGATAACATTTGGAGCAAAATATATAAATTCTCTGACGCTTTGTGACTTCCGGAATGGCTTGGAGAAAGCAATTTTACAAGAAACAAGACTCCAAACACACATTTTCATTGTCTTTCAAAAACATCCCCTTGGCTACACCATTAGCTTCTTTGAATTATTGAACAGCTCGTTGAATTTAGTTTCAATAAGAAAACAGAATTTTCATTTAAACATTTAAAACTATAATTATGGTTTTCTTCAATCAAGAAGCCAAATAACTTTCTGAATTTCAATAACATGAAAATGAGTTGCCTCCTGGCCCATCACTGTAAAAAGAGACCCACTATATCACTGGTATTGTATTTTTATTTATCAAAGTCTTACTGACTCAGAAAAGAAAACAGCAGTTAGTGACACACACGAACGGTGAAACCTTCTTGCCAATGCCTCCAGCATGTGATTTATGACATCACGTGGAAAACTAACATACCAGGTGAAAACATTACTTTTTCTAGAAATTAAAAATAAAGAAAAAATATATCAAGTAATCAATAAATTTATATCAATTACAGTATATCTCGGATAATCGCAATTCGGAAAAACGCAATTTTCGGTTAATTGCAATCTTCCCTGTGAAACGGATTTTTCACTGCATGTATATATTTCAAGCTGATAATCGCAATTTTTTGCAAGTGTGATTTCGGAAATTTCGGTTAATTGCAATGTCCTGCTGGCGAACTCGGGTCAAAATTTCAGGTAAATATTGTGCAAAAGCCACAAATCCTTTGGAATGTCAAAGTCCTGAGCGCTAATATCTTCCTAGGCGGAGAACATTGTTCACCAGAACCTAGCAAAGTCCAGAAAGCAAACTGTGCTCACATCCTTTTTCAAGTCGAATTAAACTATAATACATGTAGTACATTGAAAAAAAACCAAACAAAAAACAAACTAAAAACGACAAAATGACAAAAAACAAATGCTTTTTAATGAGGCNATTTCGGAAATTTCGGTTAATTGCAATGTCCTGCTGGCGAACTCGGGTCAAAATTTCAGGTAAATATTGTGCAAAAGCCACAAATCCTTTGGAATTTCAAAGTCCTGAGCGCTAATATCTTCCTAGGCGGAGAACATTGTTCACCAGAACCTAGCAAAGTCCAGAAAGCAAACTGTGCTCACATCCTTTTTCAAGTCGAATTAAACTATAATAAATGTAGTACATTGAAAAAAAACAAAACAAAAAACAAACTAAAAACGATAAAATGACAAAAAACAAATGCTTTTTAATGAGGCCATAGTGCAATTTGCATTATGACAGTCCCCAGCCCGTTCAAAATAAGAGGGAAGAGCATTTTCAGTTAAACGCAATTTCGGTTAATTGCAATTTTTTCCGTGCAACCGAGACATTGCGATTATCCGAAATATACTGTTCCTTCATTACTGCTTCAATTTTATAGTCCAATTTGTTTCATTGATAGGTGTCGTCGAACAAGAAATTGAGATGTGAAATGGAAAAGACTGTTTTAGAAGTGTGGAAGAGAGGTGGTAGGTCCATAACACTTTAACAGTTGGCTAAAAATATTGAAATGCGTTATTGAAGTGTTTATAACGGATTTTTTAATTAATTGAATTTACTAAAATTGTGTACCTGTTGGGTAAGTAAACAGATGATCATTGAAGACAAGACTGACAGTGTCAATACTTGTTCTAAATTCTTTGAACAAAGTCAAAAGAAAACATGTCCTTTGGAAGACTGGTTACCAGTGATAAAACATGGATTTATCATCGCTAACCCGTCCAATGAAAGAAAGAGATATGGCCGAATCTCGAACAGGGAACCTCTCTCGCATGACAAGCTGTCGAATTAAACACCCAGCTTTATTTCAGCTCCCTTGAAAAAAGGGAATTGTATACGAGTATTTGAATCACAGTAGAAAATGGCTTGTGGCGCATGACACCACACACACAGAAGAATTAAGTTAAGTGTGATAAATGGGAGCGACTTTCTCTGCCTCTGTACCAAATTTCAAGCTTAAATATGCAGCCAACCTTCAGGGCTCTGCGTTTAAACAAACAAATTGAAAGGCGCACACAAATATAAACGCATACACAAAGACCTCAGTAATAATATAGGTATACTCGATATTCTGCTTTAATAAAGAAAGAAAAGGGCCTTTGATCTTTTTAATTTTTTCATCGTTTTGCTTCCGTGGAGTCTTTTCTTTTTATTGAGAAGATCCGTGTTTGGCTCAAATCCAGGAAACTTTTTAAAAGTGTGAGCTTGCACCTCTGTTAACCACCCATCAAAAACTCAACCATAAGCATATTATTTGTGTTCATCTTGTCATATGACCAGTATTCTTTATTTGATAGCTGACGTGATTGGCTTGAAATTGGTCTTGAAGATCGAAAAATTGTTTCAAATTCTTGAAGACACTTGTTTAAAATCTTTGGATTAGACTGATTTTTTACAAAATAGCCTGCAGAATAAATCAAGTAAACAAACCTTTGGGCCAAACAGAGTTAAACATGTAGCTATACTCTACTTGTTATGTAGTTATAATTCTCTTTATTTCTATACCCATAAGATACTGCACACACATACACATACGCACACACACACGTACACACACACACACACACACACACATATATATATATATATATATATATATATATATATATATATGTATATATATATAAGGTAAAAAAGAAAACTCAAAACTTGTGTATATTTGTGCATTTTCCAATAAAACACACACACACATATATATATATATATATATATATATATATATATATATATATATTTGTGTGTGTGTGTGTGTGTGTGTGTGTGTGTGTGTTTTATTGGAAAATGCAACGAATGAGCTTGAAAACTCATAATAAAACAACTACTCCCCAAAGAAGTTGTAACAAGCACTGAAAGAATTCTTAACTTTCTCAATCTCAAAAAAGTTACAGAATTGCAACACACGCTGATGGCGTTTAACGCAACCGTGTCAGATAATTTATGCCAAAAACCTCTTTCTGATAATGAGGCCTTCAAGAAAGCTTTAAGTTTATCAGTTGTGAGGATCAACAATCTTAATCACATACTTGTTTAAATGATGGAAAAGCATTGTTAGAGGTATTCCATTCCTATCTGTCAGACAAGTACAACTTATTGTGATAAAAATAGCATTTCATGCCATATCATAAAGCCACAGAAGGAACTTACTGGCATGAAACAAGTACATAAATAGTTTCGAGTTTATCGAAATAACAATAAGCATCATATGTGTTCTGGAAAGTTTTGGAGTGCTCTGAGCTTAAAAGGTGAAACCTAAATGTGACTTTTGAAAGAACGGTTGTAGTTAAAAACAAGTCAATTATATGTGAAATTTTATCCAGTTCCACGTTTTTGCTTTATTCCAATCAGAGTAATAAGAATCAGTTTTTAGTTTAAGAAATTCCTGTTTTTCAGCCCAGTTTGATTCTTATAGCTATGATACGTCATCTAACATGCATTATAAAATGATTTTCACGTTTTTATTTAAATTGGTTTACTAAGTTTTTAAATGGACTTTTAAGGGTTATCTTTCCAAACAAACATTTATTCCTATAATTCACCAACTGAATCGTGTACTTGTGATGAGAAGACAAGAAACAAGGAAACAAAATATGAGTATAGATGTAGCTGACTGTTTCAATAGTAGAGAAAAACAATGCTTTTATATCTTTCCTTCAAAGTCGCCTACAACATTTTATCTATATTTCTCCCTTCCTTTAAAAGTGTTTGGCCTCCTCTGGCGTTGATAACTCTGTTGTGGCAATTCCTTTTTGTGCATCGATTAACTGGGTAATCATACTTCAGTTACTTTCGTGCAGGTACTAAACATAAATCTTTGTAAAACATGCTTGAGATTATGTCCTTGAAAATGCATTTTGAAATCATGGCCCAATAGTGCATTCAAGAAGCATATTGATATCCATGGTTTGTTTATTTTAAAGCAAGGGAGATCTCAGGTTACGTGTGATATTCAAATTAATGCGTGACCAAAGTTCAAATTAAAGAATTGACTATGCATGCTCTGTCTATGAAAAGATGTTAAGATCAGATCCACACTAAAGCAGTTTTACAAGTAGAAATTAAACAAATCCATCCATTAAAGCAAAATCTAAGGCTATTGTTGATGTTTTGGAATTAATATGAATGGCACTTTTCATTGTAAACAAAAGACCGAAATAAACATAAACAATATTGCAGTTTGACGGTGATTTCTTTGATGAAAGATCAGCTTTATTCCTATTAAGGAGGACATTTGTCTATAAACTTCGGAAGCAAGTTGTGTTGTGTTGTTGAAGGGGCTATTGTTGTCAACTACATAAAGAAAAATTGAATGAAACACAACATTTATCCAACACCTTTTCTGATAATGAAAAATAGTAGAATTTTTGTCAGAAAATGTCATCATATTTACCTTAAAATAATATAATTTAAATCCATTCCGAACGAAATGTTGCTGGTCGAGGAAATAACCGTATCTCACAGAGATTGTGGGACTGCTAGGTTGTGGACTTGTTTGGTTTCTGAGTGCTTTCCTCCATCTTGTTAATAGAATGTTTTTAACTCTGTGCTCAACTCTTATCTCTTGGATTAACTTATGCTTTTTGTTTTCTCTTACAAGCTGTATTGTGGCTTTATGTCTTGTAAGGTTGTTCACTGTGAAAATCAGATATTATTTTTATTATATCTTTAAATGTTGGGTGCTTTCTCATTTCTAAAGAAACGTGGTTTAGTGGTTAACACAGTGTTATGGTTAATACAGATCTCCTGAGAGGTCCACAGCTTTGGAACCTTACAAGTTGCAAAAATTCAACGATTGGTGCCTAAGATGTTTCCGGACAAAAAGCTCTCACTGCCAAAGTCAAATCCCTCAAAAGGGCTCCGCTTGAGCTAGGGAACTGTAAAAGAGGACGTCAAAAGCAGAAGAAGGCGTTACCTCACAAGAAGTACAGTTCTGTTAACGAGGTTTGGCTATCTTTTAATAGATAATGCTAGTAAACGATCCATAACAGTGAAGAACTCTACGTAACACGTAAAAAGCTATCCAATATCTTACATTTTGAAACACATAGCAATATCATTTAACCTTTAAAGGATTAAATACAAAAAACCCCGAAGGATTTGATAGATTCGGGTAACATTTACGATTGCAAAAACTGTTACAACTACATATTGGTTTAATTCGAATAGAAGTGCATCAAACGGGGTAATGGCAAAATAATAACAGTATTAATGTAAATAAAATCAATACATTATTACTGATTAGGATTCTATCTTTTCAACAACAAAGTCTCTGAACAAAACCTTTGGGATTAACTTATTTTTGTCATCCAAGGAGATGTTCTGAAGCGACCAGAAGATGTATATTATGCCATTACAAATAAAGATGATCCACACAAATCATTCCTGAGACAACTAACACAAGCTTCTAGCAGTTTAGTTTATACTTTTTTACAAAGTAGGATAATTAAAGTGTATTTTTTTTAAGTTCCGAGTTCTAGTCTTGATCCCAATCTACCTTAGAAATTCTTTAAATTGAGATTTATGTACCAGAAAAACAAACCATTTGAAGGTCTCAATGAGCTCTTTCAGAATAAAGAAAAGTTGGTTTTAATGGAGACAACGTTAATTCAAAATATCCGATTTTCAATTGTTCTTTTAAAAGGAAAGAAATGCTCGTTCAGCCCCTGGCAGTTCATATTACTTTGAGTGGCATCTCCTGGCGGTATTTCTTTAACCTTTTATTTTTTTTGCTTTGAACGGATGTTGAGAACAATACAAGTAAAGTTACTCGAAAGAAAGCATCTCTGTTAGTAAAATATTGTGAAAGATGCTATTTCCTCTTGACATGAACTCTGAAGAATTGATTACTTTCAAGCACAATAAATTATCCTGAGAGGCTATTATCTACATAATACTATCCCAACTGATCAACTGTTCAATGGAAGCAAGAAATAAACCCCAGGAAAGCTGTTATTGAGTCAAAGTTCTTATTGATATCATTGAAGCGATACTGACTGAATAGCATTTGATGTATTCTCATTTCCGAAATTTTGATAATTGCTAGTGCACTTAAATGGCTTTCTCAACAGGAGCTATATGATCTGCTACAATCAGAATTCATTTGCAGGTTAAATAGCAACAAGAGTTGGCATTTCGGGATACAGCTAAAAACTGCTTCTTCTTCTTCTTCTTCAGCCTCATCAAGGCTGAAAGTTACTTCAGTTCAAACGGTTACTTTTTCATACGTTTTTTTTCCTTTTTACTCTTTAAATCTTATAATTTATTCTTTTTTCCCTTTCCCAATTCTATCTTCGAAAACATGTTCATGCAAAAGTAGTATGCCACTTATACGGGAGAAACAAACTGGGGGCAGTGCGTCAAGGAAATAGGGGGAGCTTGAAGAGGGAGTCATTTGCATGTTAAGCTGTTGATTCAATCAATAGGCCTGCTTTATGTACAAACTTACTTAAAAAACAAGTGGTTGTACCCAACACAGATGAGCAGTGATTAGGATATAATAAGACATCACATCCAACTTTGACATGTGTTTATTTCCATCTGAGGGGAAGTTGAGGTGTTTATCTTCTTAGAAGGAATTTTGGAATTAGACTTGACATTCATAATAAAGCCCTTACCTTCCTTAGATACTTAATAGCTATCATAAGAAGTGGCTTATGGCTAATGGGCTCGTTCCTCCTTTCCAGATATTGGTACCTAGTTTATGACACCAAATAGATACGTGAATGCTCTTCTACTTAGGAGTAACTAAGGTTTACAGTAGATATAGCATAGCTTAAGTTGGTTTTAAAATTTCATACATTTTTGTTAAAGAGAGAGTGGAATAGAGAAATAAGTAGATAGGGAGAAATAAGAGAGAGAGAGAGAGAGAGAGAGACAGAGAGAGACAGAGACAGAGACAGAGACAGAGAGACAGAGAGAGAGAAGAGAGAGAGAGAGAGAGAGAGAGAGAGAGAGAGAGAGAGAGAGAGAGAGAGAGAGAGAGAGAGAGAGAGAAGAGAGAAGAGAGAGAGAGAGAGAGAGAGAGAGAGAGAGAGAGAGAGAGAGAGAGAG
>RDPX01000120.1:1166880-1180202 GCA_003991215.1 Morbakka virulenta
TATTTGCACTGGGGAATATGTCAGCATTATCACGTAGAAACACCTACCAAGTGGTACGAACACCATCCTCTGCCAGTGATTAATGGTCCAAATGTTACCATCTTATGGGACTTTCCGGTTAATACTGATAGAACCATTCAAGCTAACCGCCCAGATATCATTATTAAAGACCACCTAACGAAAACATGTACATTGATCGATATGAGCATCCCGAATGATAAAAATATCTCCGTCAAACAGTTTGATAAGTTGAGCAAGTATAAGGATCTTGAAATCGAGATTGCTAAAATGTGGAATCTTAAAACAACAACGGTTCCAGTAATAATAGGAGCTTTGGGAATGATTAAAAAGGGAACAGATAAACATCTTGCGAAAATTCCGGGCAACCATAACCTACAGGAGATACAAAAGATTGTCCTTACCAGCACCGCAAATATACTAAGAAAATCTTTGTCCACATAAAGAAACAATTTATTACAAGAACTTTTATACTTTTTGATACAATTTTTAATCCTATTTGTATTATACTTTCTTTTGTACTCCACATTTATTGAACAATTAAGTTGCTCGTAGAAACCTTTGCTTGCCTCAGGTCACTGGGTGTGACCCGGTAAGTAATTGTAAATAAACAGCATTCATAAGAAAACCGTACATAATAATAATAACGATAATAATAATAATAATAATGAAATGATTGGTAAAGAAAAGAAAATAGTAAAGAAAAAAGAATAAAATATAAAAATAATAATAGGGAGAGGGATAGGAGGAGGTAAGAACATTAGTTCGTTAACCTTATTTTGTCAGATAGCAAAATGACAAGGAGCTTACAAGAAAACGAAAGCTGCATGTATGTAAGTGTTTATGAGTTAGGTGATGTTAAGACATCAGAAATAAAAGAAAAACTCAGAAAAACGTATAAGCAAAGGGTGAGAAAACTGTTAGAGACAAAGTTAAAGAAATGGAGAAAACTGTAACATTGCATTCTGCAAGATCCTAAATGGAGTTCTGGAAGTTCTGGAAGGAGTCTTGTTGTCTCCAGTATCAAGGAGATGATAACAATAACAATAATAAACATGATGCGGAAGATTTTTCAAGAAGGTTTGTTATCTCCCCTATTCTTCAGTATCTCACTGATACAGTTGTCTTTAGAACTGAATTCGTCAGGTTATGGACTAAATGTTAGATTTAGTCCAGGTTCTAACTCAGCATGTGCCTCTTCTTGGTGTCAAATGGCTAGCATCTTTCTACTCTACCTCCCTTTGATTAAAGACACTCCTGAAGGTTTCGAAAAAAGCGAACGTCGCTGTCATTCTTAAGCCCCATAACGTTTCTAATACGCTTACTACTTACAGAGCAGTAAGCCTCCTCTGCGTTGGTTTTAGAATCATGGGACGCCTGATACACAACCAAATCGAAGGCATTGTCGACTAGCAACTATCTCTAGAGCAAGCTGGATTCCGACCAGTAAGAATTACCCTCAATCATGTATGCCTTCTTACGGAAGACATTGAATCCACTTTCCCTTCTAAGGAAAAGGCGGGAATCTGGCAAGAAAATGATCAGAATGATAAAGAAATTATCAGCAATAATGGATTTACGCTACACCTTGCTGATGAAAAATAGAAGCCTCACAGACTTATCAGTAGTGTACCACAAGGATCAGTATTAGCACCGATGGTAGTTAACATATATACAACTGATCGTCCTATCTGTACTAGCAGCAGGTATATTTATGCTGGTGACATAGCTCTTCTGTACCGGGCAAAGTTATTTAAGAGCATCGAAAAGGTCTTGTCAGAAGATCTAAATGAACTAAAGCCTACGTCCTTTCTTAGTGTGATCAAAGCTGTTTCAACTGTGTTCCATTCACCAAACAGGCAGCTCATCACAGACTCAAGGTCTCAGTCGGTGCAACCAAAGTACCTCGGGGTAACACTTGGTTGAACTGTAACATACAAAGACCATCTCCACAACACATCAGCGAAAGTTCGCATCAGACCAAGTCTACTTCGCCGCATTGCAAGCAATCATTGATGTCCCCCAACTATCTGCATTGTTGCTCTGTTACTCTTTTGATTAGTAATGTGCCTCTCTTTGGTGTTGTAGCTCATATGCGAAGCATCTAGGCTCTGCCCTTTGCGACAGCATGCACATTATCAGTAGCTGCATCCTGTCTACGCCTCTTCATTTGCTCTCTATTCTCTCAGAAATTCAGTCACCTGACTTAAGGAGACAAAACGTCATGCTTATTACCTACATCAAAGGGCTTAGTAGTCCATCTCATCTACTCTACCCCATACAACTGCTCACAGACAGGCCCACAAAGACTCTCATCCTGTTGTCCTCAATAAGGATGCGAAACATTGCACGTATTACAAAAGGAAGCTATCCGGAGCTGTAGACAGCAGTGAAGTGGCCGAACTGGTGAAAAAGTACTGAGTGAATATTGAAGCAGTACATACAAGAGCCTCGGGAGCCCTGCGTTTTACTTAACAGACCAAGGTCAGGCCACAGAAGGTATGCCGGCTTCATGTGCAGAATCAGGGTAGCATAGAGCGACCAGTAGATATGTAGGGAAAGCCTAACACCAACACACGTGCTACACTGTAGAACAATTTGACAGTTGAGCAATCATACTTTTAGCTCACACGCATATATGTAACATAGCCCTGTCGTTTAAAGCTGTTGCTCGGAGGATCAGGAGAAAGTGGTCACCGGAAAAAGTCAGGATTGTTATAGGGTTGTTATAGCAGTGAGCCAAGCTGTAATGACTTGCTGATTGGATTGGTTATTTCTCATTTTATGAAGAAGTAAAAGATGAAGAGTAGAATTTGTCTTAACAATCAAATGAGAAAGGTAAGAAGGAAGGAAAGATTACCATCACTGAGAGGCGTTGAAAAAGGGAAATGTGAAGTGCAACATATCAATGAAGCAAGGTAGTTCTGGTAAGACATGTGGAGTACAGAGATCAAACACAATAAAGACACAAAGCGGTTGGACTTTGAAAAGAAGACGAATGCCGGACCAAGACAAGAAGAAGTGAATACCACCGAAGAGAAAATAATATAGGTTCTTAAAATTGTATCAAACTGAAAGGCACCTGGACCAGATGGTGTACAAGTTTTCTGGATAACTAACTTTACAAAAATGCATATACATTTAGAGAAATATTTTATTGCATGCTTCGAGGGACAGACACAAGCATGGATGACAAAGGACCGAACTGTTCTGTTAAAGAAAGACAAGTCAAAGGGGAATAATGCAATTAACTAGCTTTCTATCAAATGTTTACCTCTTTGTTGGAAATTACTAACAGCATTGTTATCTAATGAAATTTACTTGTTTTTGGAAAGGAGCCTGCTTCTGTCTGAGGAACAGAAAGGTGGAAGAGAACTCATGATTGTTGAAGATACTGTTGATCTTTCCATAATTGGCCTAAAATGGTATGTCGAAGACAGCAAGGAGAAACTATTAGTTGCAGCTAGAGGTGATGCTGAGAATAAGGATGCTGAGATAGAAAGTCATTTTAAGGGAAGGAACATACAAGGAAGGAAAACCAACTGGAAAGAGAAAGTGTTGCATTGCCAGTTCATCAGACAAACTGAGGATGTGGTAGATAAATATCAGTGGTTGTGGCTCAAAAAAGATGGATTGTAGAGAGAAACCGAAACTCTCATTATGACAGCACACGAACAGGCAATGAGAACAAATTTAGTGAAAGTTAAAATTGATAAGACTCAACAAGATAGTAGTAAATGTAGGATTTGTGGTAAAGCAGATGAAAGTATCAATCACATCTTAAGCGAATGTAGTAAAATGGCATAAAAGGAATATGACGACAGGCATAACTGGGTAGGAAAAAAGACACATTGGGAAGTATGTAGGAAATACTGTCTTGAAACGAAAGAAAAATGGTATGAACATCAACGCGCAAGCCGTATGCGAAAACGAAGGATAAAAGATCTTATGGACCTTTGGAATACAAACAGACCATGTTGTTGAATCAATGTGTAAACAGAGTGATATTTTCGAAGACTTGGGATAGCTACCAGAATTCTAGAAGTACAAAGTATTAAGTTGCTATGTTCTGCCAGAATCCTTCGACGAGTGCTTGAGATTTAAGGAAACGTGTTGTAACTAAAACTTAAGAACATGAATCCGCTGATCAATTTGGAAAAAACAACACCATTTTTTCAAATCAATGTGTAAACAGAGTGATATTTTCGGAGACTTAAATTGTTTCTAAATATTAAGTTGAATTACTAGGAAAATGGCAAAGTTACTGCTATAAACATATCAACCGTACCATACGTCGTCGCCCCTTCAATATTGTCAGTTGAAAATTACAAAGAATAAGAAAGCTAGATAGAAAAGCTGCAACAGTAGAAAATTTTGAAAACCTGGTCTGATTCAGCGAGAGTGCACATACAAGACTACCACCATAGCCCTTGAAACATTCCTGAGAGGAAAAATGAGCAGGTATTAAGGCACGTTTAGCAAAGTAAAGAATGTAAAATACTGTAATTAGTTCAGAAGGAAACACTCAAGTTTAGGAGAGAGATGAAAATGAAAGACTTTGAAACAGAGGAAATACCAGAAGAGCAAAGGAGTCCGCTAAGAAAAGAATTATGGAAATAACAAGAGAAAATTTAGAGTCTAAAATAATGGATGAGTATTATCTCCAGTGGGTAAACGAAGTAGATGTGAATATGGAAGGTACTCATACATGGCTGAAATCGGCTTTCTTAAAGGGAAAACAGTAGGATTTGTTATGACAGCACAGCATCAAAGACGTGCAACAAATAACTGTCGAAACAAGCTCAGCAAAACCGGAACAAACCAAATGCATATTATGTCACCAATATAATGAAAATACAGAACACATCAAGTCAGGATGTCCAGCTTTAGAGAAGTAAGAATCAGCTGTGGCAAAGCTGTAACCTATCTACACTGAAAAATATGTAAACAATACATTTTCTCGTCAATATGGTATCAACATAAGCCAAACACAGTAGCTAAAAGGAAGATTTAGTTCTACTGTGAGATACGTTAAACTATACTGACAAGATTACTGTCACCAGGACCGATATCATTAATAAAGAAAGAAAACAAATTGTTTTTCATTGTCACGTTTGTGGCATCTGAGTGCAATTTTGCAACCATTGAAACAGAAAAAGTTGTCAAAGATCTTGAGAGAGAAGTTTCCAAAATGTGGAACATGAGAACAAATGTTGTCCCTGTCATTTTTGGAGCTCCAGACTATATCAAAAGGCAAAATGAAAGATCATGTATCAAACACCTATCTGGAAATATCAGCATCGCGGAAATGTAGAAGATGCTCTTACTAGGAACATATATATAATATATATATTATATATATATAGTAATGGGAACGATGAACGCAAAAACTCTGTATTTCAATCAAGGATATCAGATCCTTCACAAACTTTCATAATTTTGATAAAATACATTGATCAACCGTTGTTTGTATTCCATTAGAAGAATGGAATTTTTAATTTTAATGAACGGACAAAAGCCTTATTCATTGATTGTTATATTCTATGAAAATGTTGACTTCGGCCTTTGATCTTTCGGAGAAATAAAAAGAAGTGAAAATCTAAAGTAGAAAAGCAAAGGATTGAAACTATTCCATCAGATGCAAGTGAAATTGTCAAAACCTATTTTTACTTTTTCAGTTTTTCTTCAAAGCTTTAAAAACGACACCAATCTATTATAATTTTTACAAACTCGTCTGGTGAACACAAACATTGTCGACAGTGTATTGGTGGGTATGGTTACTTTCACAAAAATACCTCAGACCCTCATTAGGAGAATATGTGTATATTTTAAGAAGGAGAGCAGGAAACTAAAAGTGTATAGGACAAATGACAAATGTTTATACTAAATCAGAATCTAATTCTTTATCCATGAGTCTATCGTTTATATCTAATTCAAAACTAATAAAATTAATGGCAATGCACATTAAAATCAATAAAATGATATTCATTTTGACTCTTGTTTGCTATCATCACAATTTGTGTTCCATTCTTGTGTTATAATTTTTTTCTTTTGTTGAAAAAAAAAATGCTTCGAGAAAGAACCAGGGTAAAACACTAAAAGCCAGTAAAGGATGCAAGTTAAAATAGTTATAAAAGACAATATGAAGTAAGAGAAAAAATAGTTTGAGGATAAAGGAGAAAAACTAGGGATATAAAAAAGAATAAAAGGAGCAATGATATTCTTATAAACGATTTCAATGCCATAGTTACTTAAATGGATAGACTGCAAAACTCGACCTTCTGATGACAAGTAAGGAAGCAGGCAACAATTGAGATTGTATCTATTTGGGATAAGCTAAAGAGAAAAAAAATGTAATAGATACAATAAATATGTAGAATAAATATATACTTTATCAAAGAATACGTCCTCCAAAATAGAAGATTTAAAAAGCAGTATATGCATTCTGCTATTTGGGAGTTTTCTTCATTAACATTAACATCAATTCAAAAGAAATCAGGAAAAGAATTGGCATTGCAAGTAATGCAGCTCTATCTTTAAGCATTACCTGAAAAAACAAATCTATTACTATGAAAATAAAGAAAAGAATCCTTCAAGCCTTGGTATTTCCAATTGACACCTACACTTCTATATGTTGGGTAATTAATAATAATGATGTCAAGAGATTACAAAACAAAACAAATGGACTGCTGCTGTCGATGTTGGAAAGTCGGCAGCTAAGAAAACAGAGCAGTGCCTGACGACAGCTGCCGAAAAGAAAAGACCAAACATGGATACGAATGGTATACTAGGTGCCTAAAAGAAAGATATTGAAAAGAAATTAATGGAGATCTGACACATATATCTGAAGCAATTGTATCCTGTCATTACTAGTTTTAAACTGGACTTGTACGAAAAGAAGGTTTTTCACTAATTGGACGTATTATGTTTAAAAATTGTCAAATCCAAATTCAAACGGAGGAAATTAATGTTAAGAAGTATACTTGAAAAGAATTTTGCCAGTTACTGTGCAGCAGCAAGGTTCTCTTGTATTTTAACGTTGTTTTGGTATAGAAGAATTTCCAACTTATTTAATGTATAAAATTTCAGTAGTCGCCTACTCATCAAAATTTGGGTCCCACACGTTTTTCGCATTCCAGTTCACTATTTGCTATGACGATAGAAAGTCTATACTGTGACGATAGAAAGTCGATACTAACAGAGATAGAAGAGCAGGTATAAAGCGCATGGCGGCATAAGGCCGAAGTATTGTTGAATAGGTTCGTATCAGAATGGCAGATTGAAGAGCATGTATAAAGCGCATGGGAGCATAAGGCCGAAGCATTGTTGAATATATGCGTATCAGAATGGAAGATAGAAGAGCAGATATAAAGCGCATGGCGGGATTAGGCCGAAGCACTGTTGAATATATTCGTATCAGAATAGAAGATTGAAGAGCAGGAATCAAGCAAATGGTTGGATAAGGCCTAAGTACTGTTGAAAATATTCGTATCAGAATAGCAGATTGAAGAGAAAATTAGAATTTAATTTGAATTTTTTAATATGGCGTTTAAAAATTATTGAGGTTCTTATGTGATACTTAGCACTTTAGGACATAGAAGAGCCCCTACCCTCAGACATATTGAGAACATTTAGAAAAATCAAGTTTACAAATGATAACAAAAGTTGACTTTCATAACATTGCCGATATCCTCAGGAAGGCCTTGGCTATTTAAGATATTTTAATACGTGTTAATGAAGTAGTATTTTAAGCATGTATAGATCCTTTATAATGTCTAAGGTCTCTGGGTTAGAGTGATGAAGATCTTCAAAGATATTTAAACATATCTTAAATAAAGGATTGGATGTTAAATTGCCAACTCTGATATCCTTGCGACACAAAAAATTTTGAAAAGGGAAAAAATGAAAGAATGGAAGAGCGATTAAGAGTGGAGAGGAAAACCAACCAGCGATTAAGAGTGGAGAAGAAATTGTACATGATATTCAAAGGAGATGGAGTGAAAAGAAAAAAATGAAAAAAAGGAAAGAAAGGAAAATGGAAGCAATACTGGAAGCCCATGAAAAGGTTGTTAAAAACACAAACACAGACAAAAAATGTCACTGCTGGAGAATTTCAGAGAGGAAAAAGTGCAGGTAGTGTTAATAAATGCAAAAGAAAAAATGTAATTAATATCACAAGAAGATGAAAACTGAACACCAAGGATGTTTACAAAGAAATAAAAACACTACGTAAGTGTGAGAAGGAAATGGTGTTGACAAAACAATAATAGTAAATAAAAAATTAAAGTGGAAACAGGCAAATTATTAGCAATATAGAGAAACCAAAGCAACAGTGATTTTTTCGTTGTACCAAACAATTACACTACTTGACAAGGCATTAACACAAAGATCAGGACAATAAAGTAGAAAAGACAAGAAACTATGATTCGGATCGAACTGAAACAATAAAAGAGAAAAAAAGACAAATTGATTAGGAAGAACCGACGAAAAATATATTTTGATTTTGATTTAAAAGTGAAAAAATACAGAAACATCAAAACAATTTTACTTGATACTAATCACTGGGACTAATTGTGCTAATTTAGATGGTGTGTGTGCCTCATTAAATAATAAAAATTGCATTACAAAAACAAGAACTAATCTTACGTAGGAAACAAACTTAAAATATACACAAAATGAAGAGATAGTAATGGTGTGTTGCATTAAATGTTAGCAACTGTAGTATATAAATAATAATTAGTAAAAAAGGCAAAGAAAAACGATTCCTATATTATATACAGTGTCACTAATAATGAATTTCAACAATTTGCTAGCCCTACTTCAAAACCAAGGAGTAATTCAAGTTCAAACTTAGGTCCTTTTAAAGAGTACTGGTTTAACCTTGGTTTCTGTCTTTTCTTCACAGTTCTAATTACTTAATGGCTTTATAATTTGTACGATTCTTAAGCATATAAAACCCCAATAAAGAAAAAACAAGATTATGAATCTCCTATTTATCAAGTCACAATGTTACAATGAATCAGACAACAAAATGAAATTGTTGATCAAATTGAAAGAACAGGCCTCGATGACTTTAGGTTGTGGGAATGTCTTGTTTATAACATTTCACATATATCAGTTGTAATATATTTAGTTTATTCTATAGAGTAGTTTTTGTAATTATATTAAGCAATGTCTTTCTCTCAATTAATTTGAAGTTTGTGTGCATGTGTTTGGTTGATGACAGTGATGAAAATTAAACACCGAGATCAATCATAATAGTATATTGTACAAGTTTATTGAAGTAAATGCAAATAATATTCAATTGAATGATCTATTTTTGATAAGATGATTCCATGTCGCTTTGAAAGATTGGTATTAATTAAATGTCTGATGGCTTTAATGATTTACCAATGGATTCATTAATTTGTTGAATAATTGATTGATTCATTGCTTGGTTGACTGATCATATGAATGAAATTTTATTTCTTATTATATATATATATATATATATATATATATATATCACTCTTAGTGAACATTGGTATACTTTACTACTATTACTATATATATTACTATATATATAGTAATAGTAGTAAAGTATACCAATGTTCACTAAGAGTGCTCAATGTTTCCAGAGCGTTTATAAATCCAGTATAGTATACAAAATAACTAGACAAATTTAGCAGTTACTACTAGTTTCATGTTTTCTAAGCAATCTTCTGACTGCAGTCTGAAGATTGTTAAGAAAACATGAAACTAGTAGTAACTGCTAAATTTGTCTAGTTATTTTGTTTCTATACTCGATTTATATATATATATATATATATATATATATATGTATATATATAATGAGAAATATACATATATATATATATATCAAATCTAATATTAACGAAGGGAATATCTCTTTTACCTCTTTATATTGATTTTGATCAAGTAATGAAAATTTTGTTTGAATGAAAAATATGTCCATCCCAAGCAGTTAAAAACATACTGTTTTCTCAAATCCAAAATTTCCTTTGTTCAAACCATTAAAAACTGAGCTATCATATTCGGTGATGAAAGCATATCGATACAAATCAGTGAACTGAGATTATTTCTTCATTTAGAATTATAATTGCTTGTTTTGGTTTAAAAAGATAGATATCTAGTACAAAATGTTGACTTTTCTTTAAAAAAATATTTGTTTTGGGGGGTTTTTTGAGCAAAGAAAGCAAATATCGAATCTCTTTTTATAATGAGACAATATTAGCAATAAACAATATTAGAAACAAACAATACCAATAATAAACAACAGAATAAACCATCTCAAAGCTAACTAATTAGACAAAGTATAGTCCATACGACTTACTCTAGTTATAATAACTGACATTTACCTAAAAAGTAAAAGACGTGAGTCATTATATTGAAAGAATATCAAACAAGATGAAATATTCCGAAAATCTCAATAAAATAAAAAGAATATATTGTGTAGTTAAGATACAGCCTGACTTTCCTACACTCCAAGTCAACTTTATTCTGCATGCAGTGAAAAAGTAATTGTTAAGTCCAAATTCGACATTGATCGATTATTTAGCAGATTTAAAACTTAGTTTTTGTGTAACTTGATACTATCCTGAGCCAGTAGTATTTTTAATTTGATTTTTATGAACGTATAAATATCTTAGATTTCAATGCTCTAACAGAGTCATTTAAAAAGTACTAAGTTTATGGCATATGAAAGTGTTTCATTCTATACTACAAAGGCTTCATACAGGAATATATAGTATATAATTATCTTGAAATATACAAAAATAATATTTGTTTTAATTTCTAATGGTGTAATTTAGGTTCTTATCATCTGTTGCTTTTTCGCTTGCTAAAAGTATTTTTCGTTTGAATCAAATCCTGAGGGAAAAAGATGCTCTTGAAATATAATGAAAATATATTTAAAAAAGATTCAAGTCTCATGATAGAGAAATAAAAGATATTTTGCGGTGAAATTTTTGAGAGAAAAACAATTAAAGTCCGATAAAAATACAAATAGTGGAATGCTAGAGGACTAATTAGTTTTTTAAGTTAGGATAAGAAAAAAGGAAATGCAGTGATGTAACTTATTAGCTAAATAAAAATCATATTGTATTTTTATTTATATATTTAAAAACGTCGGCGTAAACCAATGTTTTATCCCGAATCCAAATTTATTTCGGATCATTTTCAAAAGATATTGTAGTTCAGTAAACAGATAAGAATCTTTCTTTCAATATGAAAATGTGATAAAATGATTTATACACTTGCAGAGTAATATATAAAGCCAGGTGGATTCAGTAACGTTGGCTTAACTCTTTGGGTTTTTTTATGACAAAGCGGCCTGCTCTCATCTGTTCAATGTCGGAATTCTGTCTTTATTGTCGGCAACCTTTTCGTTTTTGAGGGAAATGAATGTTTGTTTTCGGTGAGAGTGTTAAAAATGAAAAGCAGCTTGAATTATTATTCAGTTGTAAAGGGATTGATAAAAGGAGTTGACATGAAAAAAAAAGAAGTGTTTTTTCGGCAATTACTGAATTACATCCATAGGATAAGAAGAATTGGATGTTAGGATATTATTCAAGATGAACGTAACAAAAAGAGGAGACAGAACTCTTTCAACAGGTATGATAAAATTCATTATTTCATTGAGGAATTATTGGTAAAAACATTAGATTATTGTATCTATTTATTTCAATTAAATTCAAAGCGATTTAAGTTCTTTCCGCAAAATAATATCTAGAAATAAAAAAGAACGATATATACCAGTCAGAGAATACCTGTAGCAAACATAGTTAATGACGTTTATTCAAGCTATATATGAATATTTTGTTAAAAATACTCCAAGATTTATACTGCAGGGTCATAGAGAATTATAACACAAAATGTTACAAGTTACTGATTATTAATTCATTGACCAACTTTTTGAACAAATGTATATAACCAAATGTGGTTGAAAAATTTTTAATCTTAATTAAATGGAAAAATCAATTCAGCGATGTAAAATGAGATGGAAAAAAAATTTTTTTTGTTCAGTATCCTTCTTTATTTTTTTATCAGTATTTCAAATTTTACCTTGAATCACAATGTTGAAATAATAAAAATGAAGCTTTTGACCTTTGATGTATTTTATAGAAACAAAATTTTGTAGAAGTTCCTCTTTCAAGTATTAATTACTTATCTCAGAGTCACGAAAGTGTTTATATCTACCTCTGCGCGATGTGCAGTTTATGTATTGCTTGATAGTGAATATATTCCTACCCACAGTAAGATGTTAAAAAATGATATGATTAAAAATAATCATGTTTGAATCACCGAGTAATATTATATTTACAGTGTAATTAAGTTATAAATGGATACAGCAGATTTCATATTACTGAGAATTTTCGAACAGGAAGGTAAATGTGTAAAAATGTAAAATATTTAATCAAATTATTATCAGCAAGATACAAATGATGTGCTTCAGGGAAATCCACTTTGAAGAGAATATTAATCCTCTTTTTCTTACAATTCCATCAGTTAACCACTACAATATATCCGAAAACTAAAAATATTCAGAAGTCAACATTTTATTTAAAATCTCTAGTACCAAAATCATGTTCACAGTCATACAAACCTGTTTTACAAGTCTGCTCGAGAAGAGTCCAAAGTAGTTAATATTTCACTCAAATAAGATTTGTCTGTCCACTTCTCTTCTACTCAGTTTATGTCTACTCGTAAAATTCTATTTTCTTAATTCTAAATCAAGTTTGGAAACATTACCCAAGAATTGATATTTGAGTACTTCAGTCGGGGGGATCACATACTATGGAATTTAAATAGTATTCCTACTGCTGAGATATAGCAAATATTCATTGTGGGGGCAGTGAGTTTGACCACTCAACAGAAAGTTATTGTGAATCTAACAAAGGTGGTAGTTTCTAGGGATTTTGACCCACGAGAGATCAAAGACAAATATGTTTATTGAATAAATACTAAAATTTAGTGTCTATGTTTCTGGTACTGAGACGTGTAATGGTCGGTGATACTACAAGCGTGCCATGAGACGGGGAGAATCTTAAGAGGCCTTGTTAGCAGCTTTGAGAGCTCTTCGTACAAGTGATAAACGTAGCTGGAATATACTTTTGAGCAGTGGCGGTATTTTAGAACCTAATAGTAAGAATTCTATTTCTAGCTGAATGTAAACTACTGTAACGTATTTAACTTATTCGAGATTTCATAGATTACTGGAGATCATCTGCTAGTAGAAATACATCCATCTATCTATCTATCTATCTATCTATCTATCTATCTATCTATCTATCTATCTATCTATC